>WEIS01083639.1:7500-38359 GCA_013389965.1 Todus mexicanus
CCCCTCCCCCTCCTCCCCCTCCTCCCGGGGCTATATAGGGATGCGCAGCGGGTGCTTCTCCCTCTCATCAGCAGCTCAGGGGCTGCGGAGCTGGGTGCCGTTCTCCATCTCATGGCCCTGACCGGGACCTGACCACCCCTCCGCAATGAAGACCATCATCGCTGCCTACTCCGGGGTGCTGCGAGGTACCTGGCGGGGTGGTGGTGGTGGGGGGATGGGGTTTGAGGTGGGTGTTGGGAGAGCAGCATCCCGGCGCTACCAGGTGCCGGGGAGGGGGTGGGAGCAGCACCGAAACGCTCGGCTTTATTTATTATCCTCTCCATCTTCTTCCTGGCTGCAGGACTGGTTGTTTAGGAAGGGGGGAAAGCAACGTGCAATGGCGAGGAGGCTGGCTGCGGCTTTTCTTCGAGGTGGGGATTAGAGCTGTCTGCGCAGGTTTTGCTTTTTTAGCGAGCTTTGGACAGGGTCTTGCTGCTTTCCCGAAGCTGTTGTAGTCGACTTTGGTTTGTCGAAGCGAGTTCGTCCCCTGGCACAACGCGGGCGTGTGGCACTTGCTTGAAAAAGAGCCGTTTTGTTTTGTTCCTTCCTCCTTGCGATAGGTAGGAAGGAAAGCGTGGTAGTTTTAGCAACACTGTCGCAGTCTTAGATTGTCGTCTTGTGTTCTCTACGTCAACAAGTTGGGGAGGGGGGTGAGGGAGGGAGGGAAGCGGTGCTATTTGTTGATGCTTTACGACGGGGAGTTGAAGGTCCAGCGGGGAAAGGCAGGTTTTGTGTTAGGAGGCACAGCCAAGTTTGCTTTTAGAACCCCCCCGTGCTTCTAAGTTACTTCCTTGGTGAGAGCGGCAGGTTGGGTGCCTGTGGCTTGACACCCACCGTGGGTGAGAGCGGAGAGCTACTGCAGCCGCTCAACCCTTCCTGCTGAAACACGTAGGAGAGACAAGATGGGAGATCCCGAGCTGGAAGGTCCCGTGGGTGCTTGTAAAAGCAGCTCTAGGGGGTCTTTGTGGGAATAAATTCAACAAGTGGAAATGTTCGGCTTGGTAGAACCTCCTACGCCTCCTCTGTGGGTGCTTGACTAGAGAAGTGTCAGGACTTGCAAATGATGGGGCCTTGGCAGGAAGATGCAGTTGGACAACGGTTTACCCCATACCTTGTGGAGGGTCCTTGGAGTGGTCACTCTGTGTCTTTCTGCCCTGGAAAAGCAAACTGCTAATTTCTCCTGGGCTGAAGAGACCTGAGAAATGGCTTGTTGGTTAAGCAAATAATTAGCAGGCCTGCCACAACCCGAACCTGGTGAATTAAACCCTAAGTTCTTGCTTTCCCACTGTGTCCTACTCAGTCCTGTGTGTAGAGCTGCTGATGGTAGTATCTGTCAGAAAGATGGGGCAGCTGCTGATACTCAAGGTGGATCTGTAGGATCAGTTGTGAACCCACTGGGAAAAAGATCTGTATATTTTCCATGCTCAGATCCGGTTCTTCAAGTACCTTAGCTTGCTTATACAACAGAAGCTTGCTTATACAGCAGAAGACAAGCTATATTTGAGTTGAGAGAGGTCATTTGAATTAACAGCATGTGAGCTGTTAAGTTGAGCGTTAACTGCAGGCCAAGTACAGAGCATAAATTATTCAGGAGACCTATAAAATATGTAGGGCTGACCGAGACCTCTGGCCACCTTGTAGGTACTGGCATGTTGTTGATGGATCTAGGACACGTGCATAATTCAAAATGGAGTGTGGTTTAGGGACAGTGATTGGCCTCATCTCTAGATAATCCTGCTTAGCGATGGAAAGCTGTCTTAACTCTCCTCGGGTCAGTTTTCCTCTGAGGCACCTCGTGGGGGTCCTGCAGTGATATTTGTGTTTCCTTACTCATTTCTTTATGTGCTTCTGCTTGGAGAGAAGGGAGACGTTGCCTTGGTGACTGCAGACTCCACCAACGCAACCCCTTGCTGGTTCTGCAGCCTGCCACAGGCAACAAAGTGCAGGACTAGCTTCAAAACCTGCCTGTTCAGAGCAAAAGCCAGATGCCTGCCAGAGGAGCTCAGACTCAGGCTGGGCTTGGGGAATGATGGCATGGGACCCACAGATCAAAGATGTGCAGAGGCAATGTGGTGCAGTGCTTCATGCGTGGGACTTCATGTACTGCTTGATTGTGTTAGGTAACTTCCCCCACTATGTAGGATATTTAGAACAAACCCACTTTTTTGCTACAACATCTTTTCCAAGTGTCTTGTCTGTGCAGAGAGCTGACTTCTGTGGGATGAGTCTGAATGGCTTGTGCTGTCCTTCAGTCTTCTTGCTTGTCTAACATCTGACTTTGTCTCAGTGCTGAATTTGACTAGAAGTCTGGTCCTATTTAAAAACATAGGGGAAAAATAGATGTAGCTATTTGTCCATCCATCTCTCTGTGTATGCAGGAAAACCTTCTTGGACATTAACCCAGTGTTGCAAAAATCAGAGCAGGCCTTGGACTGATGCCCAGGGTCGGATGATGGTTTGAGGTGCTTTGATTAGGTAGGAGAGGTTGTGATCTCCTCATCTTGACCTGACCCACATTGTCCACAGGCTGTCCAGGCACTCCGCTCCTTGTGTTTGGCAGAGCCGCAAGGCAGTTATATCGTAGTGCGGCCAGAGCATTTAAGTGCTGTCCTTTGCTGAAGTATCTTTTCTAATCTTGTTTCATCTTACAGAAGTTTGGGCTGAGGAAGATGTTTTGCTTAATTTTACCGTGGAGTTTGTCTTGTGCTGTACCCAAGGTTTGGCAGACCTCACTTCTCCTCTGAGGGAGGGACCTGGGGGCTCCTCTTTTGGGGAGTGCAGAATCGCTGCTAGCTATGTTGTGGTGTCTCTTCTTGACAAAACTGCCTGGCAGGTAGACGTCTGGACTTGCTTGTGACTGAGGCCTTCTTTCAGAGCTCTTACGTGCCTCTTCTGGACACACTGATGAGATGTAGTAGGATGGTTCCATTTCTCTTGTCTAGAACTATTAAGTCTTGCTGAGTTAAACTTCAGCTGTTGGCTGGTCTAGGGCAACTGGGCCTACCTCATGGTTATATCACTTTAACCCATATACAGCTCTGACTGTCGAGACGGAAGGTCAGGTTCAATGCTGTGTGTAAATGAAGATCTAATGTGAGATAAATACCGTAACAAATTTGTTTATTTACTACTTGGAATCCCAACTCCTTTCTAAAGGGGCTGAAATAAAGGTTGTCACATGTCCATGTTGTGTGCTGTTGACCTCCAGTCTTAGGCATTCTTTACTGCAGATAATAGGGGATTATTGAGTAGTCTCCTGGGGTGCGAGCATACTGCTATACAGCTGTGTACAGGGCAGGACAATAACAAATGATTCACTACGTAGTTCCACTGATAGCAAATCTGAAAGTGGAGAGAGCTTGTGCTCTGTAGCTGGGGCATCTGAGGAAACCTAAGACACAAGATAACTTGTGTTGCTCAAGGGGTTTGACAGATGTCACATTTGATATTGCAGCTTGCTGTGCAGACTCCTACTCTTGCATGGGAGACTGGATCTTCAAAAAATATATTAGTATTGATCTGTTTAATCCAGCTTTGTTATGCCTCCAATATCAGCTTCTCTGGCAAATATGTAGCTCAATGTCTATTTACACCTTCTGTTTTGGAGGGTCTAATTTGATTTTCCTCAAATAAGCCATGTGATGCAGTATAATTCTTGGCCAGGAATTAACATGCTCATTGTTTTGAAAAGGTAGCAGATGAAACTTGGCTGTAACAAGCTTTTAGTATATTTTTAACTGTCTGCAACATTTTGTACTTCCTCTTGGTTAATTCATTTGGCTGCTTCTTAATTAAATGCTGTCAATTGGGTTTTCTGGTGCCCAGGTGTGAAGTCCTGTTTACTTCCACTCCTGAGGCTTTTGGTTCTACCTTGCTGCCTAGATAAATCACAGTATTTGACCACTTTGTCTGAAATAAACTGTGCTGGAAGAACACCGGATGCTGTTGAATTTGTGTTGCAGGCATGAGTCAGATGGTTGGTCAAACCCTTCATTTGCTCCAGGATCTCCTTGGTGGCATCTCTTACATTTGGTTGTTGCTGGAATTAAATGATTATAGTGTAGTAAGCCCATCACCAGTTTGGGTACGGATGATGGAGCTTCCTTGGAAGGCAGCAGATGGTTACTATCACTGAACAGCAGTGAGATCTCTAGAGAAGTCAAATTGTAAGTTGCATCCTTAAGCCATGTGTGGCTTAGTGTAGCGAGTATCCCATTGATACTCCAGGGCAAGAGCTGTAGTGTTGGGGCTAAGGATCTCTTCTGACACTAGGGAAGCTGTTGCTAAGATCTTTAGATATATCTTTCATCATAGACATGGGCTGCTAAGGCTGTGACCTCACTTGGTCAGGTTGTCCTGTTCTGGAACAGGTGCCCTGGAAACAGAGCAATGGGAAAACACTTTAGGGGCTGTCCTGTGTGGCCAGCATCTGATAAGCAACTGTCTTCAGCAGTAAAACATCGAGGTTTGTGTTTACCAAGGATTCATAATATTTTCATGGTGATACAAATAGATACGGAAGGCTGGGGTATGCAGTATCTTTTGCCTCAAAATTAATATCAGGTATGTCTAATGGGCCTTATTAAAACTTGGTTATTAGACTAATGTATTCCCTGAAAGTTAGAGAAACTGCCTTTCCTGTGCTTAATTCTCCTTTGGGTTTTTAATATGTGAATGATGTTTGGTGTGGGCCTGCAGGTAAGCCCTTGAAGTGTTTTCTCTAAGGGACTGAACTCAAGTATCAGTGTTGGGCTTATTCTGCTGTGACTGAGTCCTCAGACCCCACATTTCTATTAGCTTGTCAAAGCTCTTCTGCTCTGTGTCACCAGTAACCAGCCTGGCTCTCCAGAACATGAAGGATCTTCCCAAAAATGCCTTGGGGCTGCTACAGCTGAAGGAGAAAGGAGGCAAGGCTTGCACAGAGGGTTGAATACATGATTACCAGCAAGCTCAGGACTGGCTGGAAATAGTTTTCTTGGCACTAAAATGTCTAGTTGTCCTACCTGCAGTTGATGCACATGGTCCATCTAGAGCGTGCAGGTGGTTGGTGCAGAGGTAGACCCAGGTGCAGGCAGATGCACTTGCGAGGTGACACCTCTGCCCATTCCCACAGCCCTTTCCATTACCACTGGACTTAACATTGAATTCCCAGTTAAAGGCATAAAAGCTAATACTATTCAGTCTATGGTAACTACTGGCTTTTCTGTTGTTGGGAATCTTGATCTCTGAAGGATGTTTTTGCTTTCAGCAAATAGCTGACCCCAGACACCACTTGAACAAGGGCAGGTGCTCAGCTGCCTGCTCAGGGCTGTCTGCCAAACCTGTGCCTTCCCTCTGTCTGCAAGAGTCAAATGTTGCCACAAAAAGCTTAATGTGGCTCGGAAAACAAGCTGACAGGTTGACTTACGTTACCCAGTGCTGGTCTATTTACAGGGCTAGTAATGTCTACAATTTGTTAAAGCATCTAGAAAATGCTGAAGTACAAGTTCTCATCTGGAGGGATAAACAGTTGTCCTCTTTGAGGGAAGGGAATAGGGATTTAGCTGATCCATGGCTGGAGTGTCGGGTTTATCGATCCAAAGATGTTTTGGTAGTGTAAGTGCAGGTGGTGGAAGGATAAATTACATGGGGCTGGGTTTTTATTATGGATCACAAATAATCTCTAAGACTTCTGGCTTCTTTTGAGGATATTGAGATATGGCTGTGACACCACTGTTGCTAAAAACTTCCTTTAAATGAGTATTTAGTAGTCCTTGGACCACATGAGGTCTGTCCATGCAAAATTTAGTAAGCCAGGCTTTTGGGACAGCAAGTTTCCAGAGCTACAATAAAGGCTGCCTTGATGCTGTGGCCCCTCAGCAGGAATGACAGATTTCTCTTGCCCTTGGACAGATGACTCTGACTTAGTAAAAATAAATAAATAAGGGAGGAGTGGGATGGGGTTTATCACTCGCCCCATATTTGGGGATTCACTGCCAAATGTCAAGAGCTGCAGCATGAGATTCCCGAGTCTTCCTGCTTAAGCACTCTGCTGTTACCACTCAGTGCATGGTGGTGGTTTCATTCATTAATGTGTTGCCCTGTCTCATCTCAGAAGCTGAAGACATACTTACAGCAGTAAGAGTGAATTCAGCAAATACTATGTCATCTCTTAAAGAACTGCCCTCAGTGTGAGTTGCTACTTCAGACTGGATTAGTGCTGTAGGTTCTGGTTTACTGGAAGACACAGTGACATGATCTATCCTTGGCCAAAACTTGGTCTGCTTGGGACAGTTAATGCCCAACCCATTACTAGGATTGTTTGTTTGATATAGGCTAAGCAGAACCAAGGATATGAGATGGGTAGGCTGGTTCTTCATTGAAGGCTGAAGCCTCTGGTGCGGCTCCTTGTTGATGTCCTTTACTAGCAGAAAACACTCAGGGAGACATTAGCTGTTGGTGTACGCAACATGTGCAGTTTTCAAATTAAATGGCATTTAAAAGGGAGCAGCAAAGAACATGAAAAACAAATGGAGCAGTTCCGCAGGTGCAGCTATTGTGCATTAATCCTGTTGCTGAAGACTGCCATTAAAGGCAGCAGTTAGCAAAGACTGCAGAGATGCTTCACATATTTAAAGGATACATTGGTCAAAAATTCTTTGTAGAAACTACCAAAAAGATTAGTAGCTGCCTGTGTTTGGAAAAGAAGCTCTTTCCAATCACTTTAATTGATTAAGGGCATCACCAGCAGAGAGAGAGTCATTATCCCACTCAGTGCTGGTGAGGCCACACCTGGAATTCTGTGTTCAGTTTTGGTTCCTGCCACACAAAGATGTGGACAGGCTGGAGAGAGGCCAGAGAAGTGCCACCAAGTGATCAAAGGACTGGGAAGCTGTCATGTGAGGAAAGGCTCAGAGAACTAGATTTGTTCAGTCTGTAGAAAAGAAGGCTCAGGAGAGACCTTCTCACCATGTTTCAGTATTTAAAGAGTGGCTGCAAGGAAGATGGAGACTCCCTTTTGACAAGTCACATGGAAAAGATGGAAGTAATGGGGGCAAGTTACTCCTGGGGAGATTTCAGTTAGACACAAGTGGAAAACTTTTCACAACAAGGGGAATCAGCCATTGGAACAGTATCTCCAGATTGGAGTGATTCCCTAATATTGGACACTTCTAAGATTTAGCTGGACAGGGTGCTGGGCCAGATTGTCTAGATGGTGCTTTTCCCAAGAAAGGTTGGACCAGATGATCCTTGAAGTCCCTTCCAACCTGGGATTCTGTGATTCTAAGTGTGAATATTTGCAGTGGTATCACTACTAGCAGTGCCATGTCTTTCCAGCAACAGCAAGGACTGAACCTATTCAATAGAACAGCTACTTAGCAGCATCACATCCCTTCTAATAACAGGCTGATCCTTAGAGAAGAAAAACTATAAACACGCCTCCTGGTTTGTTCATAGGCCAGCAGCTTGATTTGTTTTTCAACCAACTATTATAGTGCTTTTGAAATAAAGTAAGAGAAGTGAAGGAAAACCCACTTGCAAGTTTTTCGTTCTGGTGGCTGTTGAGCACATCTGCAAACACTGGTCTTTCACTTCCATTTTTTACTTAGTTTTCTCCCCACTTGAATAGCTTAAGCTTCTAAAAGAGCGGCTTTCAACTTCTTCCCCCCTTACTTACTGCTTTAGAAACACCGTGATAGTTTTCCTTATGCTTGGAACTGTGAATCCCTGTGGTCATGGGTTGAGGTGTTGCTCAACCAGCCCTTGAGCTGTGCTGGAGTGCAGAGCTTTCTTGGAACAGGTGCGTTGGCATTGTGCAACAGGCCTGGTGAAGGGTGGATGAGGAGCAGTTCAGACCACAGCCTGGTGTGTGCTTGCCTGTGGTTTGGGACAGCTGATCTTTATCTTACAGTGAACTCATGGGCTTCCCTCTTATCAAACACCACTTCCAGGAATTGGCAGTTCGGAGCAAGGGCGTGTTAGGACCATGTATTAATGTCCTCTACACTTTTATGGTCAAGAGAATAAAGGTTTGCACAGGTGGGAACTGATGTTACCCATCAATCCACTTCAGTATCCAGTTGGATGTTTGCAATCCTCCTCCTTCCAGGATGCTTAAACTCTGTGGGAAGTACTCATATTTGACAAGCCTTGCTTCAAAAGCAAATTACACCCTTTAAAATCTCCTATTTGAAAGGAAAATACTGTTTTCTTTGCTCAACGTGCAAATGTAACTTTATTTCTTTTGTTGTCTTGTTTTCCTTAGGCACAGGATCAAGCATTCTTTCTGCTCTGCAAGATTTGTTCCGGCTATCTAAATCCAAAGTAGAGAAACAACTCCAGATCATCTCTGTGCTGCAATGGGTTCTCACTTTCCTTGTCATGGGTAAGCAACACCTTTGGGCCTGAAGCAAAGCTTTTTTTGCCTTAATTCTGGAAGAATGATCTTAACTTTTAGATAAACGTTAATTACTGAGACATGTACAGCATCAGGACAGTTTGTGGTATGTGTGGGTATTGTAGAGCACATGTGCATACTTTGATGTTTTGGCAATAAATGATGTTACCTGGCTCTAGAAAAACACGAGCTATGGAAAGACCTACTGATGTTTATCTCATGTCTGTCTACCATACAAATAACCTGAAGCAATTTGGAACCTCTTACCTGACTCACTCATGGGAATGTCCACAGAGAAGAAATTTCTTAGAAGCAAGTGATAACTGATGCAACTAGATTGCAACAGGAGTGCCTTCATCTTAGCTTGGTGTCCTTTCAAGAACTACCAGAGATGGGCAAGAAGTGTGTGTTACAGAATCATAGGTGTCTTCCAACTGAAATGAATCTGAGATCACCAAGTCCAACCTTTAACCCAGCACCGCCAGGTCACCACTAAACTATGTCTCTCAGCACCACATCTCCATGACTTTTCAACTACTCCAGGGATGGGGACTCCACCACTGCCCTGGGCAACCTGGGACAGGCCTTGACAACTCTTGCAGGGAAGAAACTCTTCCTTATGTCCAACCTAAACCTCCCTTGGTGCAACTTGAGGCTGTTTCCTCTTGTCTTATTGTTTGTTATGTGGGAGAGAGACCAACCCCTACTTGGCTCCAACCTTCTTTCAGGGAGTTGTAGAGTGAGAAGTTCTCACTTGAACCTCATTTTTTTCAGGCTAAGCAACCACAATTCCTTCAGCTGCTCCTTACAAGACTTGTTCTCTAGACCCTTCCCCAACTTTGTTGCTCTTCTCTGGACACGCTCCAGTGTTAGACCAGTAAAATAATAAAGACAATTTATCTTTGGGTACTTCAGTTATAAGAAGCCTCATGCTGTTTTGCTCCATAGTCTTGTTGATAATTAAACTGGAGAAAGATGATGGCAGTCAAGCAAGTTTCACTGTTCTTTCCCAGTTTATTTTGTGCTAAAATAACATCATTTGTGGGTGGGATCTCTAGCACCCTGTTGAAACGGCTGGTGTAGAGCTGGTGTAATGTGTGAAAGATTTGTGTAGCTGTGTAACAAACCTCCTTAGTGTGGGACACAGGGAAATCTTGATGCTCGTGAAGCCTTACTCTTACCTGATGAAGTAGCTGCCCTTCCTGGAGATATGGAAGAGAGACCTGGAGAAACCATGAAGGGGAGGTAGAGGTACTTCATCAGGTAGCTTTGGAGGAGGCTGTCTCAGTCCTACATAAGGGATATTTAGCTAAATCCGATTTGATTGAAGATTAATGACATCAGATTGAGACTAAGACTTCAGTGTAAAAGGGTCAAAAGGCAAGGAGCTTTTTATGCAAGTGCAAATGCTGACCAAAACCTAACGCAACCTTGTTTTCTTCTTTCTTACCCCCTATCCAGGTATTGCTTGCACTTTAATCCTCATGTACACACTGTGCACAGATTTCTGGGCGATTGCTGCTCTATATTTAGCCTGGCTGGTATTTGACTGGAATACACCAAGGAGAGGTAAATATTGCAGAATAGATCCTTGCTGTTTAAGTGTCCCTGTCCTGATACTTGGACAAAGAAGCACTTCCTTATAATGAGTGACTTCCCTTCTTAGTGGAACTTGGCTGAATCACTGACCAAAAGTGTTATTTAGTGAAGCATACGAATGTCAGCCCTCAACATGAGCGGTGACTGAAAGTTTTATGGGTACTCAGGCTAATGCAAGATAGCATTCACTAATATCGTGCCATTGCTGCCTTTTACCAACACATTTGTAAGGTTTAGGATCTTCCTGTAGCTCAAACATCTACATAGATTGAAGGTCTTGCTGTACTCTCCAGCTCTGAGGTTCATATTATGGCATAACTGTTAAGATGTGGCTCCCCTATGGAGTAGTGTTGCTGCAGATAAAGCAGAAAACTTTGTTGCAGAGAATGCCTGTAGAAACTGGCTCTGAGAACCCACCACAGCAATGACAACAAGCTTCAATGACAACTCCTTTCATCGCCAAACCAAAACAATTCTCCATTGCTTCAATATCACTGATATCATCCAGGATCTTGGCCTTTCCCAAAGGATGAATAAGAGGTTAACATTAAGCTGTTTCTAGGTTTAACTGTCCATTGCCCAACTACAACACAATATCAAGTCAGATCCTACCCTGAATTTGTAGTCAGGCCTTTTATAGCTTGAAATAGTATAGTACCTAGAAGTCCTGAACATGGATGGTTTCGCCTGATTTTAGTGAAAGGTGCAAATGTCCCACTTAGAGGAATGAAATTGTTGATTTCTCTAGCGAGACAGCAAACTATGGAGTATTCTAAGCTTGGTGGGCACTCGTGGAAAGAACCTTAAAAACATGATTTCTTTTTTCAGGTGGAAGAAGATCCCAATGTGTGAGAAACTGGGCTATATGGAGGTACTTCAGGGATTATTTTCCAATAAGAGTAAGTAACATTTTAACTAGATACTTTGAGACTTGGCTGGGTTAAACTGACTTATAATAACCCCTGTGAAGATATTGTAACTACACTAGTCTATCCATGACACTGAACTGTAGAAGACATGGTTTACTTACTATTACCATACTACTGCTTGGAGCAGCTGTGGTTATAAAACCTGAAACACATCACTGGTGATAGTATCACTTCTTCACTGTGAGAGTGGTGAGACACTGGTACAGGTTGCCCAGGGAAGTTGTGGATGCTCCATCACTCGATGTGTCAGGACCAGGTTGGATGGGACTTTGAGCAGCCTGGCCTAGGGGAAGATTTCCTTTGCCCGTGGCAGGGGGATTCAAACTAGATCTTTAAGATCCCTTCCAACCTAAGCCCTTCTATGATTCCATGATTTGTGGAAGCTGTTGCTTCTGATGGTCTTATCAGCAGGCTTCTTGAGGTAATCTGTTCTGTAGTAGTAACTTCCCTTTTCACCTCTCTACCTTCTCTTCTGTGCTGCAGTAGTCCTGTGCTATGCTTTGCCCTTCCTCTGTTTCTCTTGTAAATCTAGCTCAGTTTTGGTCTGTTTTCCAGTTACAACCTAGGGCAGCAGTGTATTGGGTAAGAATAGCTGGGAATCCTGTTCACCAGAAGTCCTACCGCTTCACAGAGAACTGTGACACCAGCCCTGAAGTATAGCTCCTTGGGGGAAGGGAAGTTTCCAGAATGGGTATGGCTTCAATTCTGTATTGTAACTTACCTTCTGCTCGTGTTTTCCCTGCTAGGTTAGAAGTGTTGCAGACATAAGACAGGACTGTTAGTCTGCTCTGGGGACTGCGGAATTAGCTGAAGGACTTGGAAGGGAGCAGGGGCCAAATTCAGCTAGGAGGGAACTTGATCCTCTTTGGAAGGACACACAGTTGGAAGGACTGTTATATAAGGTTGTTGGCAAGTTTTATTCAGCCTGAGCAAAAGGAAGGGACCTTGCCATGGCTTTTTGAGCTACCTATCCCTAAGACAATCCAGCCTCAGAAAGCAGCAGGAAATCCAGTTCCAGCAGGAAGGCAAAGTGGCATAGACTGGATTCCTCCTTTGCCAAGTCACTTGAACTCAGGATGCCTGAACATGCTGCCGGTGAAAAAACGTATTGCCACACTTTTGCTTCTGTTAACAGGTAATTCTTGGCAAGTGAAGATGTGCATGGAAAAATACGTTACAACGGTGCAGGCTGCAAGTAGCTTGTCAGCCTAGGTCTCATCACTAATGGAGAATAGTTTTCTCTAGTGTTGAAGACAGGTTTCCAGTGTGTTGTCTTCTGGTACAATGTCCTCACTACTTCAACATCGTGATATTGCTAAGGCTAGTAATAGTGATAAGGTTAAAATGGGCTAGTTTCTCTGGGGGACTTGATTCAAAGAGGGTCACCAGTAATGGCTGGTCCCCTTGTTTCACCACTCATTTGATGGTGTGTGTAGAATCATAGAATGCTTTCAGTTGGAAGGGACTTCTAAAAGTCATCCACTCCAAATGTCCCTCAGTGAACAAGGGCAGCTTCAACTAGATCAGGTTGCTCAGGTGATGGCTAAATTCAGCTGTCTTCATGGAAATATGCTCTGCACCGGACATGTGGGTCTGATCCACTGTAGATATTAGAAGTTTGTCAAACAGCTGGGTTGTTCAAGTAGGTTTAGAGATAAGATTGAGTAGATAAAGTGAAATGCTGCTGGTTTTAAGTAAATACTTGCTAGTTGACACAGTTCATTTGCAAGAACCTCTTATGGCTGTAATTCCCTTGTCGGTAAGGGGATAAAGTTGTGCAAGGTTTATGGACCCCACTGGTAAATGGTATGCAAAGGGCAGAACATGAGGGCTGACAGCTGTGGGATAACTCCTGCACCTGCCATGGGGGAACAGCCAGTTGGCTGCATGGCTGTTAAAAGCTACTACAAGGATCATGGGGCTGTGAGGTGCTAGAGGTGGTTGTCTGCAATTATGGGACTGATGTTACAGCATAAGCTGTGAATTTTTTCTCTTGTGAGGAGTGCTACCAACCACCAGAATGGCTTGGGCTTGAACTTGCTAAGAGCATGGATGAGAGCTCCTTGGATAAACTATCTGTGTTGCCAGTCCAGGGGAAGACTAGTCTAGAGAGGATCACTTACTTAAATCTCTCTGCAAAAGGCACCTCAACTGGATCCTGAACTGTCTGTGTAATGGGATTTTTTTTTCCTCTTTTTGTGGGGTGGTCATCTGCTGCATCTCATCCTGTGCTGTGAGCACTGTGAAGACAGATCACACCAGTGGCACTTGTAATGCTAAACTCAGCTTCTGCAAGCTCTGCATATAGAGCTGTGCCAGTTGCATCTGTAGCAGCACAGGTACCACCTGCACTAGGATTTTAGCTCAGATTTTACTTCTATTCTGGGAAATAGGAAGCAGTTGTGTTGTGGGTTTTTTTTCCAAAGCTCTAAGGCCACCTCTTCAGAAACAGGGACTTGACTCCCATTGAATGACAACTGTAGCACCAAAAACATGAGAGTGGAGGCCTCTTAGTATAATGACTGAAGGCCAAGGTTTCCTTGTACCTGTCTGGTGTGAGCTCCATCTTGAGGATATAGGCTGAATGTCAACAGACTGAAAGGCCACCAGTATTGATCTCTGACAAAGCTGTGGGCTAAAACTTAAGGGCTAGGTCTGCTGCATCCCTCCCTCTACATTCTACTCTTCCTTCTTGCCCTCTACCTTCTGGCTTCAGGCTTGTTTTACCAGAGGAGCTGCATGAGGAGCTAATCAGTCATGTTTTGTAATACCAGGTGGATTTGGGAATCCACCTGAATCTGGCTCAATTCCTCAGCAAGAGAAGAGGTTGTCTGCATTCACTTCAGCTTTGTGCAGCCGCTCTGACAGTAATAAGCTATTTTAGGGCACTAGAAGCTTAAATTTGTCTACTGCTTAGTGGCTGGCCTTGCAAGTAGTGCTTTACGCTAAGTAGTGCATGGGGCAGCTGAGGAAGCTTCCAGTGAGCTAAATCCTGTTGCTGAAGTGCCAGGCAAAGCCCAAGCTCTTGCAGGTGGGAGCATGGTGCTGTGTGCCTGGCTGGACTCAATGCCGCTGTTGCAGAGGCAGGCGAGGTCCCAGCAGACTCCTGAGCACATCCTGCTGAGCTGAGGGTGCCATGTGGGGAGCGCCGCAATCTAAAGGTCTTGTTTAGGTAAAGAAGCAATCAGCTGAGCATGTTAACATAGATACTGCATATCTCTGTAGGCAACCACACTTCAGATAGCAAGGACTGCAGACCTTTGGCTCACCTTTGTCAAGCACTGAGCTGAGCATTTCAGATTTGTGCTGTGAGGCCTTCTTGATCGCCTGCTGAGGTGGGAGAGTCAGCAGTGGGCCAGAATGTTGCAAGACTTTTTTTTTTTCTGCATTTGTCTTGCACTCTGTGGCTTGGCTGGCTTCCTGGCAAAGCTTCTCTTTAGTTGTTGTTGTAGATGATTTACAGAATGGAAGCGGAGGCTTTTGCTTCCTGTGTGTAATGTAGTGTAGTGGTAAATATTGAGAACCTGGAGGGGTCTTCAGGTCCTGGCTTGCATTGCTGGGGAGGTGAGATAATTTCTTCTGTAGTGCTGCTGGGTGTGATGCAGCTAATTGTAATTGTTCAGTTCTTTTTCCAAGCTTATATGTTCCCTGCTGCTGCTTGAATCCTGCAGGATAAGCTCAGGCTGAGTGCCCACCTAGACCGTTTGCTTTCATCCTACTCTGTGCTGGCTCCTGAACAGCAGTGTCTCTACAGTCTCCTTTCTCCACGCTTGAATATGTTACTTAGTCATTCTCTTCCTGCAAATAACATCGGCAATATTGTTCTTTGGGTGTATCTGGCACTCAAATATTAACTTGATTTTTTTTTTTTTTTTTTAAACCATGATTACACTGCTTTATTGCTTCCGTAGGCAAGCTTAGATCTGTTTTTTAAAAAAATCTGTTATTACTAGAGCGGACGGATGGACTTTTGCTCCCAGTGAAACAGGTTTGGTCTCAGGCAGCAGCTGGGAACAGGGGTGTTAGTGCAGTGGGGTGAAGGTCCAGCTTCAGTTCCAGCACTGTAATTATCTGTCTGGGATGCAGCAAGGATGTGCTGCTTCTGTCTCATCGTGGGAGTACTGAAGCTGAGGGCTGTGTGGAACAGGAGAAAATGTTGAAGGCAAATGGAAAAACCTGTTGGAGGTTCAGAACGGAGTTGCAAAAGTGTTGTCAAATGACAGCTACAGCAGTTCCTAAGGCCAGCCTGACAATGCAGCTCAGCAGCTCAGCGCTTGCTTGTCAAGGGGTAAAGGTGCAAGAAAACCAGTAGTGAGTGATCAGTCTCTTAAAGCTTCAGTTTTGCTTAGGACTAGAAATAAGTGATCATAGCACTTCAAAATTTCCTGCTTCTAGATTTGCTCAGGTGAGACTTTATTGATCTCTAGGACTACTTGAAATGAGGTTGTAGTGAGGTGGGGCTTGATCTCTTCCAAGTAACTAGTGATCGGACAAGAGGAAATGGCTTTAAGTTGGGCCAAGGGAGCTTTAGGTTGGACATAAGGAACAGTTTCTTCCCTATAGGGTTATCAAACCATGGCCCAGGCTGCCCAGAGCAGTGGTGGAGTCCCCATCCTTGGAGCAGTTGAAAAGTCATGGAGATGTGGTGCTGAGGGACATAGTTCACTGGTGACCCGGCAGTGCCGAGTTAACAATTGGACTTGATAGTCTTTAAGATCTCTTCCAACTGAAACGATTCTAATTGTATAAGTTTAGGGAGATGTGAAGGCTCTGCCTTTGCTGTTGGCAGGTCAGACCTTGGACTGTTTTACGTATTAGCAGATCTAAGATCTGCACTACCTGTAAAGAAGTTCACAGACTTGCCCGATGCCTGGCAGTCTTTGATTGCCCTAGCTTGACTTGGGTGGAAGAAAACATGTGAACCCATCTATGAAGCAATTTGTTGTGGGACAACCTGTAGAGAGCCGTGACAGGCTCCATGGGACAAAATGGGGAAAAAACACGTATATAAATGCCGGCCTAACTCTCAGACCTGCAAATCCTTGTTTAGAGCATTTGATCCTCATTGAGTTTTCAGTACTGCTCAGATTTCTCCTTCTGCCTTGCCATGGGTGGGATGTGTAGGTCAGTTGTTTCCCTACACTCCCCTTGTCTTGCCCCTGCACTACCTGTGCAAGTGGTGTTGGGTGAGTGTGGTGGGTATTGCCAACTGTATGCCTCCATAACAGGAGGTCTTGGAAAAGCAAAGAGTGATAAGGCTGCAGCTTGGCTGGGCCTCATACAAGGTATAAAAGCAACGGGCTCCACTGGGAACTAGGTGTCCTTGTGTGTGGTGGAAGGGCTCTAGTAATATGCTTGCTGTGGGTGGCAGCAGCAGAACAGAATGTCTTCCATATGAGAGCAGAACTGTGGCTCTGCTAACCTCAGCTCACAAATGCCGTGTGCTCCAGAGTGACAAGGACAAACGCTCTGTTTCAGCTGGCTTCCTTTTAAAGCAGACTGCACTTGGTGCAGGTGAAGGATGAGGCTTGGAGCCTGGAAACTCCCACTGTACTTTGATAAGAGTTCTGAGGAGGAGTGTTTGCTTCTGGTCCAACCAAGCTGTGTCTGTAGCTACCAGGCCTTGAGTGTCTTCTACAGCTGAGCAGGAGCTCACAGATGGAGGGATTGCTTACCATGTCACTGCTTTTTTTTTCCCTTCGGTCTTTCCTGGAAAGTGGCTTCCAGTCCATAGTTTGGGAGCCCTGTTTGTCCCAACTAGTCAAGGGACAGCCCTCCTGCCCTGGGGAGTGAAAGCAAAGTTATCTGTGAATTGGACAAGAAGGGAAAGGGGAGGAAGGATGACTTACGCTGTGGGGCTCTACAGAGTTACAACCACAAGCATCAGCACATGCTTCCTGGAGCCTTATGTGACCTCAAAGCTAGAGGAAAGTGTGGAGGGGGTAGTCAACTTGCTTAACCCTGTGCTGTGTCACGCCTGTATTGCAGCTACTGTCTTAAATAGCGTAAGTGCTTATGTCTCATTTAGGGACAGTGGTGGGAACGTGAGGAGGAGGGAATCAAATTTCTGGGTGTGCTGATTTGGTGTGTTGCAATGGCACTTCAGCTCCTTATAGCATGATTCAACAAATGAGACTGGCTTGCTTACTGACAAACTACTTCTTGGCAAAGAGTGGGAAATGTACTACTGAAGTGACATCTTTGAAATCTATGCTTTTTCTTATAGGAGCTGGTACAGAGTGACCTTTGCATACACACTTCGTGGGGTTCAGTTGTTTAGCACCTCATGCTGAAGGTGCAGCTGGGGCTTGTAGGCTCTGAGAGCTGCTAGGATGTTGTGGTCAGCAAAAAATGGCACCATTGCAGCCTGAAAAAAAAAATAAATTGGTTCTTACTTCTGTGGGGTGATGCATAAGCCATTTTGTGTGCTTCAAATTGCTTGTGTACTGCCAGGGGAAAATGTTCTGATGCATGGGATGCTGCTGCTACTTATAACATAAAAAAAAATCCTCTGGCAGTAGTGGTGCCAGGGCATGGATTGTGCTGAGTGTGGCAAAGACAGCTTTGGAGTGTCCATGCTGTGCAAAGCAATGAGTAAGCGGTTAGCAATATTTCACAAGCCCAACCAATACCATCACTGTTTGTGGAGCATGTCTTGCAGAAACCAGAGTGCTGCAGTGAATGGCTTGAGGTGTCTTGTTGTCTCTTTGGTGTGTGGGGCAGAGCAAAACCTCTTGAAAGGAGGGATAGTTGCCAGTGGTAAGCCACCCTTCTGTACATTTTCCATCTTGGAGGGTGGCCAGTAGACATTTTCAATGGTTGTGTCTTTTTTTCAGGTATTGAGCAAACTTGCTTCTGTTATGGGACACTGATTTTTATGGTTCCCCTAACCCCCCATACTGGGCTGTGAGCCAGTAATGGGCTGAGAGAGAACCTGGAAGGAGGTGTAGCTGTGGCTATGCAGAACTTGGTTGGTTAGGGCAAGAGGCTTGCAAGAATCCCTTTGGGAGAAGTAGAGAAGCAAAGGGCACAGGCCACTGCAACCCAACCCCTATTCCTGCTTGGCTGGCATTTGCCTTGTGTCTGAGATGAGCCTGTTTGTTCTGCTCCTGCTGCTTGAGGAACCACAGTTGTAAGTGACTGTTCTTACCACAGCTTCTGAGATTCAAACCCCAGCTCTTAGGCTGTTCTCTCTGGTAGGAAAAGACAAAAGCAGAGGCTTGTTTTCTCCTTTTTTTCCTTATTGCCTGAAAATACCTCTCTTGATGTGAGCTCCCTTCCTTCTTTCCTAGCTGGTTAAAACCCACAATCTGCTGACCACCAGGAACTACATTTTTGGGTACCATCCGCACGGCATCATGGGCTTGGGTGCCTTTTGCAACTTTGGCACAGAGGCCACGGGTGTCAGCCAGAAATTCCCTGGGATTCAGCCATACCTTGCCACCCTGGCTGGGAACTTCAGGATGCCCGTTCTGAGGGACTACTTAATGTCTGGCGGTAAGTGCAAGAGCACTTTGTTCCTCCTACTCATGCCCTTGTCTCTGAGCTGTCTTCCCCTTTCGCATGAAAAGCTGTGGCAGAAGCTCACGTAACCACTTCTTTTGGGTAGCATCACTCAAACATTGCTTTCATACAGCTGTCAAGAGGAAGTTGTGAACAAATGTGACTAAGTTTGGGCTGCGGGGACTGCTGCTCCTCTGCGTTTATCCTTAACTCAATGATAGTCCAAAGGCACAGTAAAGATATTTAGCAGGGCCTGTTGTGATTTGGTGATGTTTTAAAGTAAAAGAAGGAGATGTAGACTAGAGAGAAGGAAGATAATTTTTTTGCTGTGGACTGTGCGACCTTGGCCCAGATTGCCCAGAGAGGTAGTAGATACCCCATCCCTGAAACTGTTCCTGGTCAGCTTAGATGGGGCTCTGAGCAACCTGATGTACTTGCACATGTCCCAGCTTGCTGCAGGGAGATTGGACTAGATGACCTTGAAAGGTCCCTTCCAACCCAAACCTTTCTGTGATCTGTATTTGTGGATGTGGAAGATAGAGACATGGAAGCAAGTTGTCCGAATTATCACTAGGAAGTACTGGCAGATTAAGAAGTTACACTGACTTTAAAATATAAAGTATTAGCCTTTGAGATGCAGATACCATAGCTAGCTCTGCTCCTGGAATTATTACCGCTTGAGCTGTCGTGCATCTAGGTCTTGTGGTGATGATAAATGCACTCTTTACTCAAACATGTTTTTTAGGTGCCAGCCAGGAGTAGAGAGCCTTGTGTATTGCATTGTTCCAGCTGTTCAGATCCCCTTTCCTCAATGATGGGTCACAGGGAATAGGCAGTGATCTAAGTGATAATTTGCTGTATGGTGTTTGTAGGTATGTTCTAACAGATTCTAGTACTATGGTGTTGGAGGGCTTGTAGGTTATGATTGGAAGAGGAAGCAGGTTTGACAACCTCAAAAAATAGTGTTCTTGCATGGCCTGAGCTTCCTTTTCAGAGTGAGGATGTCTGATGTTTAGAGGTGAGGGAGTAACCTTTAAAGACTATGAATTAAACAACCCAGTGTCTTGTTTGCTGTTCCTGAAACAGATTCACCAATAAATGGCTTTAAAAGAGGTATCTAATTATGGTATTTTGGCTGAATCTTGACTCAAGCTCAGGGAGAGGACAGGAGGAGCTGTATTGGCTCTGATTTGACTGTTTCCAAGATTACTTCCTTAGTTTGGTGAGGGAGAAGAGAACTAATTGTATCTGGTGCAGAAAAGGTGTTTGTCCCTGCCTAGGTAGGGCAGTATTTCAAGCTGGTTTCTGTTTTCCTATGCCAGGTGGAAGTTTGTGTGAAGTCCGTAATTCCCATAATTTGGGAATTTCACAGGACAACAGCACACAAGAAGTTGGGATCTGCTTTCCAGTCTATCAATATCTGTAAACTTATTTCATGTGTTGCTTAAGTTTCCACACAGCATCAGCTTTTCTGTGTTTAAAAACCCCCAAGATGTTCAGTCTGCTCAAGATGACTGGTAGACAAATCTTGTCGCCATCCGGAGGTGCTTCGCTCCTTTTTGGAAGGAGTGTGGGAGTAGGCATTAGTGATGTCTGACAGGGCTGGCTTGTCAGTCCCTGAGCGTTACAGTTAAATCACTGGGAAATTCTGCTTCCTCTGTCCTTAGGGTTTAAGCAAGACTTTATACAAGAGATCATACCTTGCTTAAGTTAACTTTCTTAACACCATAATTTGTCTTCAGTTTACTGTGGTGAACCTTAGGGATCCTCTAAGGAGACGGCCAGAAAATACTGTATACTGTATAAAGTGCTAAAGAACACAATTGAGTTGTCTGCATGTCCTATTGCATTTTCTGGAGGAAGAAATTCAATGCTCAGCGCTGAGCAGGTGTAATCTCCTTCTGCTAACAAGTGTGAAATGGCTGAGCATAAATATGGGCTACCCTGTTAGCCAGAAAGCCTTGGGGTGGAGAATGGGAGAAGTACGAAGGCTTCTGTCTGTCCTGTGAAGCAACAAGCGTAGCCTGAGCCTTTCAAAGGAAACATTGCCAGGAAGAAATATAGCTGTGCTGAAAGAAATGAGTTTTTATCTTCAGATCCAGCTGATCTGTATCAAATGTGGTCTGCTTCTGTGGTTTGGAGCTGAGATTAGGTGGTGACCTTGATGCCCAGATACCTGTGAAGGCTTCCAGACTTGCCCTGCATAGTTCCCCAGGACCCATTCATCATTTAGTTCTTGATTATGGTGATGACTACAATGAGAGAGATGTCCAGTATCAGCTTCTAAAATTAAACTGTCTAATACTGGCCTTCCAAGTGCAATGACCTTAAGTACGCCACACAGCTTGGACATGTGTGGATAGGAATGAATCTCACTTCTCTTTGCGTTATGCTGGCCAATAAAGCTCTGACTAACTGTAGGATAAAAGCATGAGTTCGGGAGTAGAGAATCAAACTTGTTAGCATTTTCAGAGCAGCAGAGCAAAAATTCAAGGTACCTCTTCCATTGGGTTGAATGGTAAGATCCCTGGAATGAGGACTGATGCTTTAGGGCTGAGATTGCTTTGTAAAGCTGCAGTGCTGTGACTGTTAGTGCAGTCCTCTCTCCTGCAGTGTGGGACAGGGCCTGTTGACACAGGATAAGGGGTGATGGTTTTAAACTAAAAGATGGAGAGATTCAGACTAGCTATAGTGAAGAAATTTTTTCCAATGAGGGGGGTGAGACCCTGGCTCAGGTTGCCCAAAGAGGGGGTGGAGGCCCCATCCCTGGAAACATTCCAGATCAGGATGGATGGGGCTCTGAGCAAGCTGATGTAGTTGCAGATGTCCCTGCTCCCTGCAGGGGTTTTAGACTAGATGATCTTGATCCTTTGCAACCTGAAGCATTCTATAATTCTCCCCTCCCAGCTTCTACTGCAGCTTTTACTCGGAGGGAGGGTATTTTAAACAACTGCCTTTGGCATCACTAAGCACAGAAGGAAATCCTTGATGAAGTGTTTTGTGTAAAGGGCAACTTTTTGCAAGCTACTGTCAGTGGAGTTTTTTCTGTGACCAAGTCTAGTGCTTGTCAGGTCTACTAACTGTTTAGTGGAGGAGCAGGTTGCCTGATAATACACCCAGCTCTCTATGACAACAGGGAAGTTGGACAACTCAACCTGCAGTAAAGGCACAAGCATTGCTTCAAATATGGCTGGTGTCTTCAGGATCATTGTAATCTTGCAGCTTGATCCTCATGTCTGTCTCTTGGATATGCAGGTATATGTCCTGTGAACCGTGACAGCATGGACTACATCTTGTCCAAGAACGGCAGTGGCAATGCCGTCATCATTGTGGTCGGAGGGGCAGCGGAGTCCCTGAACTGCACCCCGGGGAAGAATTCTGTGACTCTGAAAAACCGGAAAGGATTTGTGAAACTGGCTCTACGACACGGGTAAGAGGCAACCTCAATGCTAGAGCAGTACTGCTAGCGTATAAAAGGTACTCTTACTCCCTGAAGCAGCTGGTGTCTTGGATGGATTTTCCTGTCTGCAGTCATGTTGTGTGGATGTATGCCCAGAGCATCACACACATGGCTCTGCTCTGGCTTCTGTGCCTGATCAGAGAAGGGTAGGAAGATGCCTATCACAGCAAGAGGCATCCAGGGCAAGGAGATATAAGTATGAGTAACCTGAATGGGGCATCAGCTATGCAGGCCCTATCACCTCCAGGGATCTCGTGTCTAAAATGGGATGTCCATCAAGAATCAGAGACAACAATAATTGGAAGCACATCCAGTGCCTGACTGGGTGGTGTTTCATGGGCCCATTGCCAGTACAATTCTCTTGCATGCCTTAAAAAAAATCTTACTTACTATATCATGTCAAGTCCGGCTGACTTATGTCAGTACCTTGTGCTGCAAGCAAAGCTCTGTCTGATAAAATGTGCAAGTGTGCAACCTGAAAGAGTACATACCAGTGAGGTGATGCTGTAGTGGTGACTGCATACCAGGGGTGTGAGGTCGTAACACCTTTCTATCTTTCCAGTGCGGACTTGGTTCCTGTTTACTCCTTTGGAGAGAATGAAGTGTACAAGCAGGTGATCTTTGAGGAAAGCTCCTGGGGAAGATGGGTTCAGAAGAAGTTTCAGAAGCACATTGGCTTTGCTCCATGCATCTTTTATGGCCGTGGCCTCTTCTCCTCCAACACCTGGGGGTTGTTACCGTACTCTAAGCCCATCACTACTGTTGGTAAGGTCTTTGTATAAGCATGCATGTGCTTCTCCAGGTAGTGGCGTGCCTGAATCTGTGCTATAGCCCTATGCTAGCTTGGTTTGGGAGTCTAGATTAATTAAACTCCTTTTCCCCTTCTATATAAAACCTTCTAACAAAACTGAGCATGAACCATAATGGTTTCCATGGGCAACAAGCCTCTCATGCTCTACTGCCTGCAAGTGAGCTCTACAGAGGAAGAAATGCTGTATCTGGTACCTTCTATGGTCTTGGATGGCTTAAGTCAGAACCTGTCTGACCCCTGTACTCCCAGGACTGGCAGTGTGATGCTGCAGTCCGATAGCTAAATCTTAAAGCTGGCCCTCAAATTTATCCTTGAATCTTCCAACCCGAAGAAGGAAAATTGAGGGAGGAAAAAAGGTGCTGCTTTGGTTTTGTGGTGTGTATGGGGGAAAACACAAGAACTGCAGCTTTTAGTCTTAGTTCTTGTTAATTGAGGAGGGATTTGTCATTCTGCTGTAAAAAAAAAAAATTTAAGTGTGACTTCCTAAGCACCTTGCGCAGAAGAGGCCTGGCATTGCTGGCATTTGTGTAACTAAAATGGATCTGAGTACTGCTACAGATCACAGAACCATACAATGTTTTGGGTTGGAAGGGGCCTCTCAAGCTCATCTAGTCCAATGCCCCTGCAGGGAGCAGGGACACTTGCAACTTGAGGAGGTTGCTCAGAGCCCTGTCCATCCTGACCTGGAATGTTTCCCAGGATAGGGCATCAACCGCCTCACTGGGCAACCTGGACCAATGTTTCGTCACTCTCAGTGTAAAACATTTCTTCATGCGGATCTTTGGGACAGTTTTGCTTCAGAGCTTAGCAAAACTAGGAAGGACTGGGCAAACCTCTGCTCTAATGACAAGCTTTTTTTATGTTGGAGTGAATGTGATGAACTAGCATAGCTGTCACCATAGAGGGCAAATCTTCAGGCCGTATAGTGCATTCAACCTAACATGTGGATCTTTCATCTTTTTTATCAGTTGGGGAGCCTATCACCATCCCCAAAATCGATAATCCATCCCAGAAGGAAGTGGACTTCTACCACAGCATGTATGTGGACTCCCTGATCAAACTCTTTGACAAGTATAAGAGCAAATTTGGCCTGCCAGAGACTGAGGTCTTGGAAGTCAACTGAAGGGACTGTCTCAACAGCGTCTCATTCTCTGAGAATAAACACCATCTTCTTCAGAGTCCAAGCTGTCGTTGTGTACTTGAAAGCATGTGTGGGTGTATGTGTCTTTCAAAGAAGGTGTTTAAAGTATTGCTAGACCACTCAAAGAATAATAAAAAAAAAAGCTTTACTTTGGATAAATCCCATTACAACTGTCTTTCTATCAAAAAAAAAAAAGCACAACTCCCTATTACTGTGAGGATTCGGATGGGGGAAACAATCGCCTTTGTCACCTGCTGTATGATGCTGCTGCATTGCCAGCCATGGATTAGAAGCATTCTTACAGCTACAGTACCCATGAGCACAAGCTATTTGGGGAGAGTAGGATCCATCTGGTTTTTGGTCAAAAAAAGCGGGTTGATTTGACCAGGACAGCAGTATTACCAGGTGTGTTGCACAAGAGCTGTGTCGAGACATGCTTATGTAGCACAAGGGTACTTCTGCTTTGGAAAAGCCCCTTCTGAAAGCATGAGCAGGCTGCCAAACCCTTTGGTGTGGCACCTACTGTGGATGGTGCAGGAAACCAAAGGGTGTGAGTCTTTTGATCCATACAGTGGTGGATACTTTGGTGGCTGTAACTTCACCACTTGTACTTTGAATGTCAATTTATAAGCAAGTCTGTTGCAGGTGTTTCTTGCACAGAGATCTATAGCTGGAAATATGGGACTCCTTCATAGCCCCAAAACTCCAAGCAAAAGTTCTAGGAGTGGTGGGATGGTGCAATTATGTGGCTCTGGTGTTGCAGACCTTTAGCGTAGCCTGGAAAGGGTAAATGCAGTGGGACTATTCATGGGAATGTTTTGCGTCCCGAAAGCATTTGGGGAAAGCTAGGAGTAACTTTTGCCCAAAGATGGCTTTTAAATATTCCGTCCAGTGAATGTAAAGGAGTAGCCTTTTCACACGTAGGATCTAAAGTGAGTGACTTTTAAANGACTGACAGTCATCTGCAGTGTCACTACGTGGGACAGCCAGGATGGGCTAAGCAAATTTTCATGATTTAAAGGTGAGACTTTTGCCTCTGAGTGTACAAAGAGCTAAGCCAGCCTACATCTATGGATAGAGGAAGTTTGTGCTCTGTTCCTCCTTTCAGCAAAATACTTTGGGTTCTGTTGCCACTGAGCTTACAATGATCTGGATTGTAGCCCTGGTCCTCAACTGAGGAAATGTTTCCAGATCCTGTCAGCCCTCAGCCTTCTACCACTGGAGGTGCAAAGTGCTCCAGAAATAGCTCACATCGCTATAAAGTTCATGTGGGCTCTTTTAGTACGAAGGGAGGGTTTAACCTGTTGCCTGTCTAGCTGGAGCTGTGGAACTGGTCCATCAGTGCTGGCTGACTTTCACAGACTGACGCTGCTGTTCCTCAAGGTGAAAGCCAAACTTGTTCTTTGTCCTTTTCAGGCTTGACTAATGGAGTTTGAAAGTCTCCTGTTCCAGAAGATAAACCTGGTGTCTTGCTTGCTTCCCCTTTTCCTCATCCCTAGCAGAATTGATTTGCTCCTGTTTTCTCCTGGCAAACATCAGGGCTGGGTTTATGGAACTGCACAGCAAGTAAAGTTGCAAACGCTCTCTGCCCAAGCTGCTTTTTACAGTTTGACCAGACAAGTCACTAGAAACCACCCTTGACACAAATTGGAAGTAGTGAGTTCTTACAGAGCTTTTTCCAAGATGTGTTTTCAATTATCAAGTTTAATATTGAAGCACAGCTGCTGCTTGAAAATCCCCTACAGCAGAGGACGGAGAGTTATTTCAGATAAGGATCTCTTCCTGTAAAGGGCTGGATGAATATCCTGTAATCATCCATACTGCAAGGTCATAGCAGCTCTGCCCAAGACTCTTGCCTGTCCTGAAAGTCTCATTAATTAAGGTCTAAAATGAGATTTATACCATATACTCTTCTACCGACTTACCACCAGTCTACAAAGGGAATTTTCCTTTGATCTTATCTAGTGCTCAAGGTACTGGCCCAGGGCATGATAGTCTCATACAAGTTTCAATCACCCTTCTGAGCTGAGCTCATGGACTAATGGATCCTTCCAAGCTGTTTCTCCACAGTTGGTTTTCCCTTGTCATGCCAAACTTAAGAGTGCAGGGATAAGAGCCTTACCTAAAATTAATCTCTGGCTTTTGGTATATTTGACGATTTTGATCGATACAGAAAATTACTCACTTGAGTTTCCCTTTTATTGTAGGTACTTTTCCCTGCACTTACATTTTCTTACATATGCTCTTCCTTATGTCACATAGACCCTTCTTTTGGAGGGGCTCCATTTGATGTACGCAGTGCCTAGAAGAAAAGAGATCAGATTGTAAAATAACCTAAATGTTAATAGAAGTTAAAGTTTTCATCTCTCAGTGGTGATCATACTACATGTTACTGGGACAGTATCAGGATGGTATCACTATACTCCTGCTTTGCTGTCCAGGCATCTTCCCTTTGCTGTACCAGTAGGTAGGTTCCTGCCTAGAATCATAGAATCATCGAGTCCAACTGTAAACCCAGCAATGCCAAGTCTACCACTAAGCCATGTCACCCATGACAGACCAGCCCTGATAAGGTTGTTCTTACAAGCTCTTTTTAGAAATCAGCACCATTGATTTCCTGTGGACCTGTCTTGCCTTTAGATCAGCAACCTCCCCTTCATCTGCTGCAGCATAGCTTGGTATTAAGTGCATATGCATTTCTCCTTATGGAACACAGAAGGGGCAACATCAAACCACTTCTTGGCCAAGACAGTGATGTGACGTGTTGGAAATCTGTGCTTTTTGCTGTAGGAGCTGACACAGAGTGACCTTTGCATACACACTTCGTGGGGTTCAGTTGTTTAGCACCTCATGCTGAAGGTGCAGCTGGGGCCTGTAGGCTCTGCCCCAATCTGAGAGCTGCTAGGGTGTTGTGGTCAGCAAAAATTGGCACCATTGCAACCTGAAAAAAACATAGATTTGGTTCCTACTTCTGTGGGGTGATGCATAAGCCACTTTGTGTGCTTCAAACTGCTTGAAGATATTCTGATGCATGGGATGCTGCTGCTACTTATAACATAAAAAAAAATCCTCTGGCAGTAGTGGTGCCAGGGCATGGCTTGTGCTGAGCGTGGCAAAGACAGCTTTGGAGTGTCCATGCTGTGCAAAGCAATGAGTAAGCGGTTAGGAATATTTCACAAGCCCAACCAATACCATCACTGTTTGTGGAGCATGTCTTGCAGAAACCGGAGTGCTGCAGTGAATGGCTTGAGGTGTCTTGTTGTCTCTTTGGTGTGTGGGGCAGAGCAAAACCTCTTGAAAGGAGGGATAGTTGCCAGTGGTAAGCCACCCTTCTGTACATTTTCCATCTTGGAGGGTGGCCAGTAGACATTTTCAATGGTTGTGTCTTTTTTTCAGGTATTGAGCAAACTTGCTTCTGTTATGGGACACTGATTTTTATGGTTCCCCTAACCCCCCATACTGGGCTGTGAGCCAGTAATGGGCTGAGAGAGAACCTGGAAGGAGGTGTAGCTGTGGCTATGCAGAACTTGGTTGGTTAGGGCAAGAGGCTTGCAAGAATCCCTTTGGGAGAAGTAGAGAAGCAAAGGGCACAGGCCACTGCAACCCAACCCCTATTCCTGCTTGGCTGGCATTTGCCTTGTGTCTGAGATGAGCCTGTTTGTTCTGCTCCTGCTGCTTGAGGAACCACAGTTGTAAGTGACTGTTCTTACCACAGCTTCTGAGATTCAAACCCCAGCTCTTAGGCTGTTCTCTCTGGTAGGAAAAGACAAAAGCAGAGGCTTGTTTTCTCCTTTTTTTCCTTATTGCCTGAAAATACCTCTCTTGATGTGAGCTCCCTCCCTTCTTTCCTAGCTGGTTAAAACCCACAATCTGCTGACCACCAGGAACTACATTTTTGGGTACCATCCGCACGGCATCATGGGCTTGGGTGCCTTTTGCAACTTTGGCACAGAGGCCACGGGTGTCAGCCAGAAATTCCCTGGGATTCAACCATACCTTGCCACCCTGGCTGGGAACTTCAGGATGCCCGTTCTGAGGGACTACTTAATGTCTGGCGGTAAGTGCAAGAGCACTTTGTTCCTCCTACTCATGCCCTTGTCTCTGAGCTGTCTTCCCCTTCGACATGAAAAGCTGTGGCAGAAGCTCACGTAACCACTTTTCTTGAGTAGCACCACTCAAACATTGCTTTCATACAACTGTCAAGAGGAAGTTGTGAACAAATGTGACTAAGTTTGGGCTGCGGGGACTGCTGCTCTTCTGCGTTTATCCTTAACTCTATGATACTCTAGTCCAAAGGCACAGTAAAGATATTTGTGTGCAGTGCTGTGTCTATCTCTGGAGTCCTCAGCACAGGAGAGACATGGACCTGTTGAAGCGAGGCCAAAGGAGGTCATTAAGATGATCCAAGGGCTGGAACCTGTCTGCTGTAATTGGAGAGCTGGCATTGCTTAGCCTGGAGAAGAGAAGGCTCTGTGGAGACCTTCTTGCAGCCTTTCAGTTTTTAAAGGGGACTTATAAGAAAGATGGGAAAGTCTTTTCAGCAGGACCTGTTGAGACAGAGCAAGGAGTTTTTAGTTTGAAACTTATGTATATATATATAAAAATAAGGAAGAAAGTTTTTATGCAGAGAATGATGACACTGGCTGAGGCTGCCCAAAGATGGACGTGGTAGAAGCACCATCCCTGGAAATATTTGAGGTCAGATTTAATGGGGCTCTGTGAAACCTTATCTGATTGAAGCTGTCCCTGCTTACTGCAGGGAGTTTGACTAAATGACCTTGAATGGTCCCTTCCAACCCCAACCATTCTATGATTCTGCGATTCTATGTTACATGGGTTTATTTTGATGCTTTTTCCCTCTGCAAAGCAGGGCAGCGATATTTACTATAGCACCATCATGTCATCAGGTGAGTGGGATGTCACCAGCTTGCTTTGAGACCCTCGTTGATTAAGGTAGTATAAACAGAATAGTGCTATTTGTAGAGCGTATATAGTTTATTTTGATTCAGTCTGGAAGCAGAGCAGTCTAATGAAAGTGGAAAAAAGAGGACATGCTGCCCTCATGAGGTGTCTGTCCGTAACTTCACAATAATAATAAAAAAGCGTCTTGGGGAAGTGCCAGGTAGCAATGGTGAAGCAAAACCACGAACTCAGACTGGGATGGCCTTGCATAAGGTGGAGACCCAGAGCAGAAATGGATATGTTGCCTCTGGATAAATATTTTGAGAATTTAGCCCAAGCAGCAGTACCACATGGAATAACAAATGAATTTCTAAAGTGCAAATCCTTCTGAGCTTCATGCTGTAAAATGATCCCTGGGGAAAATGGTGCTCACTGGCAACAGCTCAATTAAATGAGGTTTTTCCCTCTAAAGAGAAGTCCGGAACATCACAAAAATTGGCAATTTATTTCTTGCTTCTGCTAGAGGTTCAGGGGACCACTTTTTGCAACTGAAAGGGCAGGAAGAAGAAAAATGCCAGTGCAGAGCTTTCTCTGTCCTGCTTTGTGATTATCTTTTCTTCTTTTGGACTGGGGGACTCAGAGGTGAGGATGTTTTCACAGGCTATAAAAGACTATAAGAGAAGCCTGGCAGGAATTTGAACTCCATCCACAATCAGACCATTTTCCAATTTTCTGGTTTCTTCCAGATCGGATCCACCCTTGCCAGCTGATCACATATCAGGAGTTTTTCCCGAAGTAGTTCCTGCCTTTGCTCTGTGCTTTCTGCTGTGCTTTGACTGAGGCTACACAGTGCAGGATGACCCTCCCATTATGTTTTACTGAGCCAAATATTAGCCCTTGTTCCAAGATAGCATACTCCCATCGTGTGGCATCCCCGAAACACTCTAATTGTTGGATTTTTAATACAAACATTCCTGTCTCATAAACTTCTCTGAGTCAGGCATCAGAAAGACCTGTTCTGACATTTATTTCTATAGTCCCACCCTGAGAGCATGAGTTTTGGGTAAACTTGCTCAGTTCTTGAAACATTAAGTTCTCTGACTGAAGTTTGCCTTAGACCCCAATAGCTGCCATGAAGCTGTTGCCAGTTTTCTCTACTGTCAAATGAGCTTTTCCACCTCGAGAACCGTAATGCCAATGGAGCATGAAGAGCCATCGACCTCCATCCTGGCCACAGGTTTATCCCTGATCAAGTGACTGGGCTGATGAATGTTTTGAGACACGTCTTGTTCAATGAACTAACAGCAGGGTTAGGAAGCAGTATTTAGCTCTCCTGTATGACCACTTCAAGATACTGGGGGTTGGAACTAGATGATCTTCAAGGTCCCTTCCAGCCCAAACCATTCTATGATTCTATGGTTTTATGATTCTATGATATCTTATCCAAATAGGTTGTGTAACAGCAGTGACCACAGTATTCATCCATTCCCCCTCCTTGTTGTGTCAGAAGGCCTGGCTGTGCCTTCCAGCAAATTCTTTCTAAATGGATGTACAGGTTTCATCAGTGAAGAGTCAATCAAAATGTTATGCTCTTTGCATGTGTTGGAAGCAGAAAGCGCAAACTCATCACTGCTGATAAGCATCTAGTGTTTAGAGCAGACACTGAGGCTGGGTGAAGACCTGGTGATCAGTGTTGTAATGACACCAATGTGGATGGGACAGGTGTGATCCTGGCCTTCTTGTTCTCCTGCTTATCACAGCAGCAAACTGTTCCCGGCAGAGGACAGTAGGACAATTGCCTGTTCTCGGCAGAAGACATCAAGGCTTATCAAGGAATGTTTGTGCAACTGCTGAGCCTACTTAATGATTTGACCACAGTCCCACCCCCACACTTTACACATTAATAGAAAAGTGAACTATAAATATTAGTCCTATGCCAGACCTATTTTGTGGATGACAATTCAACAGCAAATCATAAGGACAGACTGATGGTTTTGTCCTCCTCATCCATCCCAGAAAGGACGCCTTTTGGTAAAGTTGGTGCTTTGGCAACGCTGAGTGTATTTGTTTGTAATTTTTTTAGCTGTATAGTGACTTC
>WEIS01083642.1:1605-16594 GCA_013389965.1 Todus mexicanus
CCTGAATCCATTAGTGAGATGGGTCACCAAAGTTTGTTATTCCATGTTTCCCGTCTAAAAGAGAGATTAAAGGACTCAAGATCTGTACAGGGAACTGCCAGGTGGGATGTGGCCAGGTCTCCAAGGTCGCAGTAGATAAGCAGTGCAAACCATTGTGGACAGAAAGTAGGTTCTGGTGGGTTGAAAGGCTGTAGTTCACTAGGCAGAATGAATGTGCTGTAAGATGTAAGAAGAGGTTATAGAGTATCCAGTATCAGCAAGGTAATTCTTATAGATAAGGAAGCTTACCTAAATACTGCTCTGCCATTTCCTAATCTAGCTGGAACTTGCTATCTTGTTGTCTCGGATCACATTTTTGAAGGCGGTCAAATATTAATGAATTATTAAGGAGCCTCAATGGAAAGAAAATTGCCAGGTGCTGCAAACATGCAGAGCACAGAAGCCATCCCTGTCTGGGGTATTTTGAACAAGAGTTGCCCTGGTCAAAGACAATCTCAGATTACATGGCTGCACACTAATAAAGAGCATCCATGTCTCTGGCAAGGTCTGTAACTTGTAATGGCAGCGAAGGATGAGAAGCACTGCTCATTGTAAGTTTAAAATATAATAGCCCCTAGTTAACCGTACAGCAGAGTTACTTCCATTGGTGTTCTGCTACTGAACAGTTCAGAAATTGCTAAAGAGAAACTGTGTATCTAAAGTAGGAGCCAAACAGGGAGCAAACATGCCCTGGCTGCCAGAATCAAAGTGGTACCATCCTCCATGTATGAGCTGGAATGTCAAAAGATATCCAACTTCATCCTGTTACATATTTAAAAGCTAAAAGTAAGACTGATTCATATTTCGGAATTAGACATTTTTTTTCCCAATCGTTTTCTAACCAATAGTTCACTAACTCTTTGGGACTATCAAGTGCTTATTTACATGCAACTTAACACTTTACCACTAACAATTATAATGCTATTGCAGCTCTCTTGACCCATGGACACAAACTAAAAACCCCAAAGGCTAAAGAGCTTAGTACTGCTTGAAAAACAGTTTCCCCTCACTCCAGATAACATATAAAAAGCCTTTACAATGGCCACAGCAAAACTTCCTGAGAACTGGGATGGTGAAACAAAAAATTCAGCTCCTACTTTGAAAAGTGTTGTCTTTGGTACAGACTACAGCTAATTGAGCTCGCTCGGTGGAGTTGTGCTCAGGAGGGTTGGGCAGTGAGGTGAGATGGGAGCTCAGACACCTCAGTTGGATTTGCTGACGTGGAAGTGAACCAGCCATGTTTTGTGCTAAGGAATCTGCAATTCAAACAGGAAGAAAAATTCTCTTTCATCACAAACTTCAAAGCGGTTTCCAGTAGTCTCATTGACTGGCTTATTGATTCTGCCTTTTGTTCTCAGAGAGGAAGAAAAGTCCGAGAGAGGCAGCTTGCCTTAAGAAACAGAAGGGTCTCATTTATTTTCTCTGTGATTATTCATTATTTGGCAGTTTTTTTCAAAGCATCTCTTCAGCTATTTCATATGCCTTCATTTCTAATGCTGTCCGCGATTATCCTGTAAGGTCCTGATCTCCTAATTCAAAGCTTTGCCCATGCAGCAGAGGTCAAAGTAACCTTTCTGTGATTCTTAAATTTTTAACAGCAAACTCTGATAGGTGGCTGTAAGTAGGATGTACTCCATTCCAGTCCTCACTGGGTCCCACTGCCTTCCTGCAGCCTGGAGGTATGAGCATAGCATGAAAAAATTGTGCATAGCAGCATGCAGGGAAGGCCACGGACCTCTTCCTCTCCTCATGTGCTGCAGAATGGCCTCAACTCTACCAGCCATCCAACTACAGATTCGCAGGTAGCCCTTAGTAAGGTGGTCCTTAGTAAGCTAGCCCTTAGTAAGGTTTTCTAGGTATCTGTTGCATATAAAATGGTGATTTATTCAAGGAGAAGTTTAAAGCAAGAAGAGAGAGGAGTTTGGTCCAAAGAGGGACCTGGTCGTTACCTTCATATCCCATTAAATGCTTTAGAGAACAATAGTAAAGTGACTGGGAAGTGCATGGCAGCTCCTGAGAGGTACCTGTTCCCACTACAATCCTAGATCTTCTCTGATAGCCAAGAAGCATTATTAGAACTGTCAATACAGGGTAGTTTTATGAATGACAGTTGTAAATTTCGCTCCCTGTCAGTTTCTTTAACTAGGATCCACTATTACAACAATTCCAGTATCTTCATATCCCTATTTATTAAATATGGTTTCACCCCCCATCCATTCCAAACTTTCGATTAGGAGCTGAATATGAATTTTCAGCCTTGCAGTGACTAAAGTAGGTGCATGAACAGCTCTAAGAGTAGGAAATTTAGAAACTGTAGGAGTCATCTGTAAGACTGACCCCTCAACCATGTACCTGGTTTAAGTCAACATTGTCTGACTGGGGCTTGAGTTGATGGTCAATTGTAGTTGCAACTCATGAGAGTTAAGTGAAGTGGCCCGAAGGACCGTTTGCTCTGCAAAGGAGAGAGAATTGCTAGGCTCTGGCATGCTGGAGATGACATGCCTACCCCAACTATTTCCACTCTAGGAGCAGCTCTAAGAGTAGGAAAGTCCTGTAAACCCTCCCCTGGGTTCCTAAGCTTGGTATTACTGGCTACAGTTTTAGAAATAATAAGTACTCAGTAAACTTGTTATGTAGAATTATTTGATGGCAAGTTTAACTGCGAACTGGCAAGCCTCAGAACTGGCTGCTGGTGCTACAGGGCAGCGTTCACAGGACGAAGGGCAGAGCAGAGCCTTGGCAACGGCAGCAGGTAGGACGGGTAAGCGCTTCAGTAATCACTTTGCCTGCATTTATTAGAGTTTAGCACCACCTAATGTGTGAGTGCTTCAACTTCAAGGACTTAACAGTGCAGGCAGGATGGAAACAGCCTAGCTGAAGCTAGAGAAATCCTATGGCATCAGTAAGCATTAAAATTTATTCTCTTGTCTGCTTGGCTTCTTACTCTTCCCTTACTAGGGGAGAAGAATTTAGGAAGATGAGCAGGCAGTTTCTCTGGGACAATCAAGAGACGGAAGAGCCAGAAGAGCAGGGAGCCCAAGCACACCGATGGTGACTGTTGACAGCTCAGACATACAGGGAAAGGTCATTTTTCATTCAGCCAACAGATACAGCTGTGAAGAGTTAGCAGTCTTCTCCCGATTGTTTTCATCCTAGATATTTGGCATTCGTAAGCTTAGAAATGACAGATGGTCACTCCAGCCATTTCGAGAGCAGCAGCTGGCAAGGAGACATGTAAAGGATTTTAAGACTGCTCTGAGTCTGGGATCAATTTGGACCCTCCAAAAGCTGCAGGAATTGCCTTAGAAACAGCTTTGCAAAAATTGAGAGATGAAAACACATACTTGCAGTTCAAAATTAAAGCTGCAAGTGTCATGATTTGCAGCACCCTGCAGGAGCACAGGGCTAATTTCCAGAGTCTGTTTAGGAAAGGACTATTTTAAGCACAAGTGATGCAGTTGAACTCTAGTAATATTTCTAACTTTTCTTTCCCTGGCTTGGGAAAATAGTGCTTTCAAGTACTACTTTGGGGAAGTCAAAATGAATGGGCCAATAAATAAACTGTCTCCTCCTTCCCTCTCTTAACCCCCCCCGAACTATTATAATTAGGATATGTGGAGCACAAGGAGAACTAGTAACTTCAGCAAAACAAAATAAGAAGATTAGAAAGGATTTGAGTTTCTAACACACAGCATCCAGCTCTCCACCACCTCCTCTGACACACAGCTCCTACCTGCAGCTGAGCATCTCGCCACACCTTTCTTACAGAATATAGACAACAAACTTTTTCTGCATATGTTCCTTGAGCTGTTGGGCATTTTTCAAAGCTTAGCATTTGAATCACATAGGGTACAAACAAATATTTTAGCCTCTGGCCTCATTAGAAGCCACCCTTGGATACAGAAACCATTATTTTCTTAACATACTATATCTAAAAAACAAAAGCAGTCCAAAGCTTCCATCTGCTTCTCCCCTGCAACTGGTGGAGGTCACAAAGCAGACCAAGATGACAGCTGCTTTTCAAAAGACTCCGCAGGGAGTGCTGCTGGGATCAGGAAATAAGGCCTTAGGGTAAAAACCCATCAGGGTGTAAGGAAAATGGTGAGCTCGCATCCTGTTTACACTATGTTGATTTTTCAGAACAACACATTCAGAAGACAATATTGTTTATCCAGCCACACTCTCAGTTTTACCCTCAGTAGGCTTTCTTCAGGACACCAGAATACTGTCTTCAATCACAAAAGCCATGTTATGAAAGCACACAATGCTCAGCATCCCTCTTCCCAAAGTCATTTATTTTCACTCACTGCCATTTCATGTGGTCAGGAGTCCAGGCTGCTCAGCACAGCCCAGTGCATCTCTGGAGCATCTGGAGATGCTGCCCTAGCCAGAATCTCCCCTAGCTAACAGGGATTCCTCAGCTCCCATTGAAAAAAAGTCTCCCTTGGCCTCCTCAGAGTGACAGGCACCAGCTTTGCTATGACCAGGAAGCAGGTTCTGGGTTTAGCTGGGAGTTGAGCCAGGATAAGGAATGGGGTTTCAAGTCAATAGAGAAAATCTTGTCCATACCAGGGTTGTTATAAGTCAACTTAACAAATGGATTTTGAATAACCCCCATGAGAGCACCATCCTCCCCTGACCGAGTGTACTTGCTAACAAGGTGACTCAGACATGACAAAGTGTGCTTTGAAAGAACTGCAAACTAAGGGCTCACAGGGTTGTGACTTGTAGCATCTGTATTACTTGGTAAGATGCAGTAACCCAAACTTGAGAGATTTTTTCTCCCCAGAAGCATTATGTTTGGAGTCAGCAGAAGCTTTAAAATTAAATGACCTCCTAGAGTATATGCTGAACCCCCTCCCCCAACATATCTATCACATTAGTGCTACTGCTGCGAAATATATGGCATTGTAACAAATGAAAGGGAAGTTTCATCATTGTTAAGTCCAAAGTCAAGTGATTTTTAGTAGACAGAAATTAATTAATGTCTCTAGAGATAATTATCTCTGCGTGCTGTTATTGTTTCCTATACTCTAACCTTTTCAAAAAGTTTAATGCAACCTAATAGGATAATGCAGAAGTCTCTCAACACTTTAGACCTTGTCAGCTCATGATTTTCAGCTGGATTAATATAAATATTTGGGGGTTTGACAGGGCTAATCAGTTATGATTCACAGCAATATTTTAACAGAATCAAATCAAGAATCCAATCAATTAATGGATTTATAATACAGTATTAGAAAAGCGGTTAATAGAACTACCAGATCCAACAACACTGGGAAAATTCAAGCAGCGTAAGACAAGCTCTTACAAACACACTGGATCAGCTCAGAGCACATCTGCTCAGCAGCCTAGGACAGTAGACAAGTCTTTCCATTCTTACTGAAGTTGCAGCTTTTCAAAGCTTTTAGTGAAATATTAAACAAGCTCTCAAGAAGTACATTAAAGCTAAGGTGTTACAGAACACATCAATAATCTGGCACAAGGTTTGCATTTCCCAGCATTTCTCTGCCTGCATTTCCCAGCTGGAGGTTTCAAACCAGGCCTGGCTCAAATCTCTGTAAAATACCTCCATGTGTTGCTCTGTACATCATTCCTTAACAGCATAGTCTGCAATTCGTCTTTATCTTACTATGAAAAAGGCCGCCTCTGCACGCTCCCTGCAGATGACATTACGAACCTCCTTTTTTCCTCAGTCACCACAACCCCAAAAGCACTGCTGCAGCAGTCAATGCCTCCTGCTCCCACAGCATCCTGTGCAGCCCGTGGCCTTCCAACACGTTCTGCCAACATCATCTCCCACTGAAACAAAACACAGAAAGGGAAAAAAAATAAGACAGGCAAAATCGACATACTAAGGATCACGATCACATACATCCAAGTCCTCGAACATTTGTTTCCTATAGATACACAGGATCATTTGGCTCCTGGAGCTTGTTATCGCTCATTGGGCTCCTTCCTGTTAAGTCCTCCCTGTGCATGACACACCCGCCGTAAGTAACACAAGGTGAAGTTAATGGAGATGTGATTGTCTATTAAACCCTCTTTAATTAACATGGGATTATACAACTCATGAAAACAATTTAATAAAGTGGTGCAAATGAGAGGAATGTTATGGAGAAACATAAGATCTCACTATATTGCTGCTTTGAAAAAAAGGAAGAGTGAGGGGTGATTAGCAAAAGAACTGGATTCATATCTCTTTCTTCCTGAGCATGTTATCAGTTCTTCCTTCATAATGAGACAGTGTCATGGTTTGAACCCTGCTGGCAGTCAAACACCACACAACCGCTCGCTCACCCTCCCCTGAGGGCAGGGGGAGAGAATTTGAGGGCTAAAGGCAAGATGACTCATAGGTTGAGATAAAAACAACCTAATGACTGAAATAAAACGACATTAAAACAATAATAATAATAGCAGTAATGACAGAATATACAAACAAGTGATGCACAACACAGCTGCTCGCCATCTGCTGACCAATGTACAGCCCCGTTCCTGGCTAGCGATCCCAGAGGAGAGAAAAATCCCAATCCCAGAAGAGCCTCCACTCTTATCTACATACTAAACATGACATTATATGATACAGGATATTCCATTGGTCATTTTTTGTCCAATACTCCCTCACAGCTTCTTGTGCACCTGCACACCAACAAGACATGGAAAGTCAAGATGCCCTCAGTTTCCAAGCAACAGCTAAACCCATCAGAATATTATTACCACTTCTCTCATACAAATGCCCATGCTGAATCAAAAATACAGCACTTCAGCTACTAAGAATCAAAATTAGCTCCATCCCAGCTGAAACCAGGACAGAGAGTACTGCAAAGCCCTAGTGTGAAGGGGAAGCTCCTGCCAGTTGTACGACACCTGTAAAAGAGCAGGACTATCACTGCATATTCTCTTGCAATTTAAATGTACTCCAGAACAACTCCCAAAAGCTTGAATTTCAAGCTTCTTCTAACATAGAAACCCAAGTATTCTCCTTAAAGAGCTTGTGTGATCTTTTGTGTAAGGCTTTTATTCTTGTCTTGCATCAAAAAAGAGCCTGGAATGGAGATGAATCAAAGAGGCACTTCCCATTTATGCTATGGCTGTAGATGCAATTGGAGATGAAATTATGCAGGCACAAAATTGTGCTCATCTTAGTCTCTGTACAGGAGAATGAGATGTAAAATTAGGATAACAACCTTTAAGAACAGCCACTCAGAATGCAGTTCAGCCCAACTGATCTTTGAAAGAGAAGTTTTTCTTCAGGAACTATCAAATCAGAAAAACTTGAAACTACAGAATAATCCTAAGGAAATTGCAGCAGCGTGTTGCCGAACACCATTGCCTTTAATAACAGCTTGGTGGGTTTGTTTATTCCTGGCAGTGACTGGAGACTGAAAATCACATTAGTTCCCCAGATCGCTACAGTCTGGCTTGTAGGGAGAGAAACCTGCACATTGCTGCTCTTTTAGTCCTGATCAGGTGGAAAGCGAGTGCTGATGGGCATACATTTCCTTAGTAATATGGCTAGCATTACCAGTAGTTGTTATGATTAACACATTTGGCACATGAAAAATGGTACTAGAATAACTGACCCTAATACTGTTTTCAGTTAAACATAGTGTCACTTTGATTTTGGGGGCTGGAAGATTTCACTGAACACAGAAGTTGGCTTCAATTCGGTATAAGTGAAATAGTTCGAGAGTGTATTTTTCCCTCCCCATATACATATATATGTATTTTTTTTCTTGTACTACTACCTTTAAAGGCACCAGTTAATAGAGAATTCTTTTCACTTCTAGTTCTCTATTCAAAACTCGTAACTCCAGTAAAATGTAAACTTTCCCAGCTCAGGAAGATCGCAGACTGAAATTCTATATAAACACAAAATATTTTAAGCCATTGATATCTACTTTCTTTTTAATGCACTTCTCACATAATATTTCTTAATTCTGATTTAATAACTCCACTGCTGCACCTCCAGTAATGACACAGAACCACACTGTGGCAGGTGCAGTATGAAGAGAAAATAATTCCTAGTCTATACAAGTATAAAATACTGTTTAGGTAAAATATTGCATCTCCCTTTCCCTGGTCATAGTGGTAAGCTGCCGAGAGTCGGCAGCAGAGCCTGGAGCAGCCCCAGAGCCTGCGCTCCTCCTTTGCCAACTGCTGCAGCAAATGCTCCTTTTGCCTGAAAAGGTTCTTGTCTTTCAGAGCTGCCGTTTGCTCACTGCTCGGCAGTGCAGACGATGGTGCATTTTACAGCATAAACCAGAGGGTTGCTCTGTGCTGAATGTTAGCATATGGCTTTTGACATCTGGTCCTCTAAGAGCGATAAACTGCCAATCAGGAGGCATATTGGGTACAAGCATATTTTTATCACTACCCTTACTAATCACCAAGATTAGTCCCTGCTTGGCAATTGTGACTGGCGAACACACTGAACCTATTCAAATATCCTCATCCATATTCATTTCCATTTAAACAAATTAAATTTTCATGTAAAATAATCCTCAAATTCTCAAAAAAGCTGTTTGTTTTTCTACTTAGGTGGCACGAGTTCAAAGACATCCTGTTAAATATGCATAATATCTTAAGAGCAAAAATTACAGCTTTTAATGGTGTTTGCCTTCCACTCCAGGAAAATCTCTTTTAGTGTCACTGGAGATCTTTGGAGCCTGGATGGAAGTTTCTCTTTCCAGCCCAGGGGGGGCAGAAATGTCATTACTTTCAGAGCACAGCTGCTTCGTCAAGACACATTGGCACATACAGTTTGAATAACAAACACTGAACTCCAGCAAGCTTTTCTAAATCTCCTTCGATTAAACCCCCTCCCAAACCTCTCAAACCTAAACCAGCAATCTAAAGACGAACAGGACCAGATAATCCATCCATTCTGAATCTTCTGACTTTTGGGAAAGGAAATGGGTTTTTCAGAATGTGACCTTCAGCAGCTAGAAAATACACATCAGAGGAGTTTGCTTTCCAGTGGTTGTGTCTCAGAGGTGAGACGAGGACATGAATTTTAAGCAGAGATTAACCTAATGAGTCATTGTATTAATAATAACAAAAAAAAGATGTTCAAGCTAAACTGGATTGTTTCAGGAAGTCAAAGGCAGATGAAATTGAGAAGATGAAATAAAACCAAAAGTGAAAAGAAATAATATAAATTTGACTGAATTGCTAATTGGTGTGGAAACCTTAGACCCTCATCATTTAAAAAAGTAAGTTGTCAGAGAACAGAGACTCAGACGAAAACTTCATGAAGACAATTACTGTAGGAAGGAAAAGGTGAAATGAACCAAGCAGTACGGCTAAATAGGAATAATTTATTTTAGGTTGCAATATAGCATGGGTGTGTTCTTCCTGTTGTATCATGACTCACAAACCTATGGTTCAAAAGGTTTGAGTATTAATAAAGATCAACCAAAACTACACGGAATGATTTGATACAGTCGGCTTCTTTTCCAGTCTTGTGGTAACATGTCACCCATTTCTGGTAAGTGGTTTTGTGTTCTTCATTTGGATACATGTTTTTCTGAATTAATTTCAAGATTTCCTTACTACCTATAGGCAATAGATAATTTTGTACTACAATTGTTTTTCTGGCTTGACTATGACAGCTCATTCAGAGGACTATTCTTCATTAGGAACATGGATAACTGTATTTGACCTTAAATAATTTCATGGAACAAATTAATTGTCTGGAAGAGTTCTTTCTTTGTATGTTTATATGAATATTAATATTCCTGAGGAACAAATATTGAACCATAGATTTTTAGGGTCTATGTTTTTGTTTTTGTTTTTGTTTTTTTTTTCTACAATAAACTGTAAACCAGAAATGATAATAGGATCCTCTAGATCAAAAAGACAGCCCAGATACCATCCTAGCAATTTCAGGGTATTCCCATGACTTTATACAAATGACACAAGTTAGCAAATTGCATCAGTATGAGAAACCACCTGTGATATTCACTCTGTTGCTTTGTCTTTGTGTGCATAGGGAAGAATAACGTGTCATTTTGCAAGTAGTACATCAAAAGAAGATGGTGATTCTGTGGACTTTGTCTTCCAGCTGCCCTCCCAAGTGCATACTTTGATGTCTAATCAAGGGTCAGTTTACACTCCACTCTTGATTCTGGATAAAAGCACTAATAGAGTCTCCCTGATCTTATTTTTGCAAAAATGTATGGGATTTTCAGGTCTTTGAAACTTCTACCGTGTCAAACAAATTCAAACAGAAGGAAAAAATGGTAGTTACTTACATTCCTGCAAACTTTGCTTCGACAGAAAACCTCAGTAAGCTGTGCAAGTTCAGGCCTATGAGAGTCCCTGGTGGAACCTGCTGGAAAACATAATGCAATTTAAAAAATATGTTAGAATGCCATGAGACACATATTTTCTAGTGTCTTTAACCTCACTAATGTTGCCATCACTTACAAAGCAAGAAGCACCAGATAAAGCTTTTCCAGAACTTAGCATGAGCCAAGGCACAGGAGACAGCTGTGCAGAGCATTGCCAGACACCATTGAAATTGTCCATGGACCAGGCAAAAGGCTGCTGACTGGTAGCAGTAATGAGCTCTTAAAAACAAATACAGCTTCCTTGTGTCTCTCCCAGGTCCAAATGAAAACAGAAGCTCTGCAGAACAAAACCGAATCCCCTTATTTTGGGTTTTTGCTGCTTCTGATTGTCAGGACAGGGAGTTCCCATCACCACCTTGCTTGGCCACTTGCTAGTTTCTCTGCAAGAGCTTTTAAGGTGCTGGTCTGTGGGCAGCTTTGCAGTCTGCAGGAGCTCTCAGGAGTGCAGGCAGGCTTGAAGGCGGCTCTGTTTAGGGGTTCTTCACCATTTCTGTGTCGGGGCTGGCAGTGCGGCAGCAGCTCCACATGGTGGCACAAGGCACCCACTGCTGCGGCTGCAGCCCCCCGAGACTGCCCCTGCCTGCCCCAGCTGCAGCTGTGGGGCTTGTGAATGGAGAAAATTCATGAACAAAACAAAGAAATGAAATCTTCCTAACTGGGAAAGGAAGAGACCCGCCAAGCCTGGCGAGAGGTGGGGAGCATCAGCTGCTGTATAGGGTGCATTGCGAGTGACCAGCAGGGAAGTTCTGGATTTAAAAGTAGGACTGAAATCAAAAGTAGTAGTTTGATCCCCTCTTTCATAAGGACAAGTCTTAAGGGAGCCTGAATTGATTCCCCCCTCCTTCAGATGTCCTATCTGGGAGAGAATTTGCTACCCAAATGACTGTTGTTTGCTGGTTAAGGCTGGGAGTTTTGAATGACAACCAGCACTCAATCAAGCATTATACTACTCCTGTCAGTCCGCTGATAGGCAGGCAGACAAAAAGGCCAAGGGAAGAAGGGAGGGGAGTGTGGGTATTATGGAAAGCTAAAAGCCAGTGTCTCTTCAAGCTGGCAATTGGAAAATAACTAGCAAGAGGTGTATGACATTCAATCAGAAGATCTTAAAATGCTCTTGGTTTTACTCATGAATTGTTTTTGGTTTTTTTTAACCTTGCAAAGACAGAGGGCATCTGTCACGGAATGGACTTAATTCTGGGCATAAAGTAACAACACAAGAAGAATGATTTCACCTGCTTCCTCACTAACCCTTAGATGACCAAATCACATTCCATTTTCCTGACTGCTTATAGACAAGATCTGCACATCAAAGATGGCTTTGCTGGCTAATTGTTAGCAAGCTAACGGTTGTTAAAAGATGATCAAGGTGAAATATTTAGTACTAAGTAAAATGTGGGATTATTCATTCTGCCTAGTGTAACAATACATTCCTGAAGCTTCTAAATATTTAACGAAGTGTCGCTTCTCCTCCTTCAAACTTTAATTTTTATGAAGGGCTCAGCAACCAGCAGAGTGGAACAGAGAGTCAAAATCAATTGTTTTTTGATCATTTCAATTTAATTAGGCAGGTACAAGAGGTTGAGGCAAATTGTGAAGAAAATTGGAGCTCTGATGACCACACCTTGCGACTTCAGAAGCTCTCCTAGCCACCAAGAAAAGCCAATACTCCTTTTGATCCTGGTGCATGATCAAAGCATCATGAAGCCCAGTATCACATTCTCAGAGCAACAAGACAAGGGCTCCTGTTTGTAGGGTGCATGGTTTTTCAAAGAGTGTAGCCTTCCTTCCCCGTCCCTACAGGTTTACTGAGAGATCAGAAAGGAACAGTATGCAATTTCTGCAACTGGCACTGTGACGACAGGGAAGTCAACTCTGTTGTTGCTGCTAATCTTGAAGCCTGTGTGTGTACCCGACTCACCGCTCCGCTTCCACTTGCCATGTGTGAAGAGCTGTGGTGCTGCAAGCTCGCTCTCTGGGAAATGAGACTTGTTACTGGCAGTAACCTTTATCTCTGTGTGACATTTGAGCTGCCAGGAGAGGATGGCAACACTTTCATTCCTTTACTTATGCCTTTCCTTGGCAAAGTGTCAATCAAATCTAGCATGTGCAGCTTCTGCTGTAGTTTGTACATACTTCAGAGGAGTCACAGAGTTACAAGGTTTAGAGGATGCTTTATCCCTGCAGAAATTATTTTTCTACACTATCTCCTGTATTCCTCTCCAGTCAGTGTACAGGAAAGCAGAAGCTCCTATCTACCTCTGCTGAGCATATGACTGATCCTTTCACCTTGCTCTCCTTAAATTCTTCAGTGACCTTGATTTCACACCGACGACCACAAAGGCTGTTATGTTTCCTGTTTCAAGGCTTGTCTGCCTATCTGTGCCAGGACTGAAAAGCTTTCAGTCCTGTCTTTTCCTTACTACTAAGCACAAATCTTTTTCTTTCTTTTTTTTTTTTTTAATTGAAAGTCTCTTTAGAGGATTTTTTTTTTTCCTTTTCAAATATACCAGGGATTATATAATGTAAGTATTAGTAGGGGACTAAACTTTGCCATCCAGGAAGTTCCTTTTACTCTTACATTTCTGTTGCAGATGACAAATCTTTGTCAAGCTGTACTGTAATTGAACCTTCATCCTGAACTTGAAATTTGCTCCATCCAAAGTACAATGAACTCATTTTAAGTTCTTGAGCCCTTCATGTCGCACTCAGGTTTTCATTCTATTAAAAGGGATGAAAACTCATCTGAACTACTTCAATTCTGCAAAGCTGGACCTGTCTGAAAGCTCATGTGGCTGGCTGAGATTCCGAGATGGAACAATATCCTAAAATTTTGGGTTGTTAACAAAGCTTTAAATAAACTTACAGTAAAGGATTACTGCATCCCTCTAATGCCTGTTAACAGACAGAGTAAAAACTACTGTTGGTAGGAAAGGCAGAGTCCAGTTGCACAACTGGAGGCCCATTGCTGCATGATGGATTGACGTTTCAAGTGTCCTATTACTTTTAGGATCATGATGATCTTGCAAAACATAATCAGAGCTTCTGTGAAACTTTTTTTTTTAAAAAAAATCCTCCCCCCAAAGCCCTGAGAACAGTATTTCAATGGACCTGGTTAAAAAAAATACTCATTCTGATTTGTCCTGACACATACCACACTGGGGACTTGCCCCTAGAAATTATGCTTCATTAAGAGATTCATGCTTTTTGAAACTAAAACTGAAATGCAAGTAAGCTCATGCAATAAACACTCCTGAGCAAATCCATAATGAGAGAAAAAGAGCATTAGAAATCCAGCTCAGGTGGTACTACTCATGTTCTGGATTTTGAGCCCTTAAATATTTGACTTAAAGCCCCCACTCTTGAGCCAAACAACCTTCAACTTTCAATTTTTTTTGAAGTTCCTTTCTTTCACAGTTGTAAAGAGAAGCTGTAAGAATGTGATGAAATACAATCTAAAGTTAAAAGGTAAAGTAAAATGCAAATAGGAGTCAGAAGGGATATGCTTTCAGAAACTACCTGTGTGATTTTTGTATGGCTGGGATTGGCAAAGCAGCTTCAAATATGGAAATGCTGACCAATGCACTATGAACGCTCTTCTAAGAAAAGTAGTGTCTTGGAGCAGAGGATCCTCAGGGACAGGCACAGGAGGGCTCTGTTTGGAAGGGAAAAGCTCTGGTGGAAAGCTAATGTCTTGGCAAGTTAGGGGCCAATCTAACAATTTCCACATCTGCAGAGGCCACCCAGGGAATTACTTTGGTCCCACCAAGAGAAGGAGCAAGTAAGATTTTCACTTTTACACCTCCAGCAACAGGACTCCAAGGATTGCACAGACCCAGCTCAGTGCATTTCCTTCCCATCCACATGGGTAAAGGTTTCTTCTTTATTCTGTGCCTCTCCTAGGACAAACTCCACGGGATAAAATAAAAATTAGTACGGATACTAAGACTTCTGTGCTCTATCACAGAAAATTGCAAAAGCAGGGGAAATTCTTTTCTATCTCTTCAAATTACACTTATCATCACATCTAGAAATCTTTGGTGGCATGGAAATAGAAAAGAAGGAACAAAAAAACCCCCACCAAAACCCCAAAACACCTACCAGAGAACTCAAGAAGGGAGAATGATTTGGTGATCTCTTCAGGCAAATGGATTCATTTCCTGTACAAGATCACCTCGTTGACGGGTTAGAAATGACCGCGCTCTTTTTGATGCAGCAGGCATATTTGCTATGTTAGATCAACAGGAGGCCTGTTAGGAGAACTGTTAAGACAGACAGCAAATAAAAATACCCAATCTTATTTTATTATATCTCAGAAGTTTCAGGCCCCGATGAATGATATGTATTTACCTGTCGTTGGTCATGCTTTAACTCTGACATTTCTCTAGGCCTAATCTTCTTCTGCTCACTTCCAAAGTTGGCTCTCTACTTTCTGTCCGTAAGCTGGGCTCATGCCCTCAGTTTCTATTTTTATACTTCCTTTCCCCAGCATATAATTGTCCACTTTAGTCCTTTGAGTTCCTAGCAAGTGAGATGTGGCAAAGGCCTGCAACACCAGTCATTAAAGTTTAAATAAGCAGATGTCACCATCGCAGCAC
>WEIS01083645.1:0-12067 GCA_013389965.1 Todus mexicanus
CCTCCTTTCTACCTTTTTAAAAACAGATGCCATGTTTCCCTTTTTCCAGCTACCAGGGGCTTCACCTGACTGAAAGGACTTCTCAAATATCACGGATAGCAGCTTGGCAGCTACATCATCCAATTCCCTCAGGACTCTGGGATGCATCTTTTCTGATCCCATAGAGTTATGTACATTCAGGTCTCTCATGTGGTCATGACCCTGATCTTCTCTTACAAGAGGGGGGACTTTGCTCCCCAGTCCCTGTCTTGCAGTACATCCGCTTGGGAGATGTGGGAAGAGAGGTTGCCAGATGAAGAAGCTGTTGAGTACCTCAGCCATCTCATCTGTTTTTAGCAGCTTTCCAGTCTTGCTCATCAGGGGATTTTGCTTTCTTTGACCTTCCTTTTCAGGTTGACAGATCTGTAGAAGCTCTTTTATATTGTTCATTACATCCCTTACCAAGTTCAGCTTCAGACGCACCTTGGCCTTCTTGACCCCATCTGTACACAACCAGGCAGTGTCCCTGTACTCCTCCTGGGACACACGTCCCTGCTTCTGCTGCCTGTGCAGCTCTTTCTTGCCGTTTGAATTGACCAGCAGGACTCGACTCAGTCATGCCAATCTCTTGCCTTCCTTGGCTGATTTCTTACACCTGGGGATCAAGAGCTTTTAGGTTCTGTGGAGAACATCCTTACAGATCTACCAGCTCTGTTCTGCTTCCTTGTCCCTGAGGACTGTTTCCCAGGGAGTCCTGTTAACTAACTCTTTGAAGAGCTGGAAGTGTGATTTCCTAAAATTCAGGGTCCTGACTTTACTCCTTGTGGACCCATATCCCTCAAGACAGTGAACTCCACCAGTGCGTGATCACTGCAGCTCAGACTGCCTCCAATCTTGACGTCACACACTAGCTCACTTGCGTTGGTGACCATCAGGTCCAGTATTGCAGGTCCTCTGGAAGGGCTGTCTGCTACCTGGCTTGAGAATTTGTCCTCAATGCCTTCCAGGAGTCTCCTGGATTGTCTATAGCTCACCACACTATTTTTAGCAGATGTCACGGTGGTTGAAATCCCACAGCAGGACAAGACCCCGTGAGCATGAAGCAACCTGTAGCTGGAGTAAGAAGGCTCCATCAATAGCCTCCCCTTGATCAGGCAGCCTGTAGTAGACACCACACTTAAGGTTCCCTTTGTTGCCTTGGTCTCTAATTCTTACCCATATGCTTTCAACCTGCTTGTGGCTACTCTTCAGTGACAGCTTTTCACACTCTGTCCATTTCTTGGCACAGAGGGCAATGCCTGTCCCTTCTGAACAGCTTGTAACCACACTCCAGTCATGGCATTTACCCATCAAGTTTGAGTAATGGCAACCAGGTCATAGCTTTCTAGCAGCATGGTAGCTTCCAACTCCTCCTGTTTGCAGCCCACGCTGCTTGAGTTGGTGTAGAGATACTTCAGCTGGGCTGCCAGATGTGTCGCCTTCCTAGAGGAACTTTCCTTAATACCTTGAATATTTTGCTGATATTTCCCTGTTGGCTCCTGTTACCTCAGGAGCCCCTGGATCACCTGCGTAAGATTTCAAGTGTGCTCCAGTGTCCTCAGCATTCCTCAGAGAGACAGGCTGAGGGCCCTTGTTAGCACCCTGTCCCTCTAAGTATGGCGTGTCATCCTACAGCTTGTCACAGGCAAGCCTGATGTTATCTTCCTCCCTTTTAAAGTCTGGTTTAAAGGTCTGTCAAACAGCCTTCCTAGCTTGTGAGCAAAGACCCTCCTTCCTCTTCAAGAAAGGTGAATCAGCAAGCTTGGTGCCCATTATCATCCCATTATCAAAAACCTCAAAACTGTGAGAGTAGCACCAACCACAGAGTCAGATATTCATAGACTGGGTCCATCTGTTTCTTCCAGTGTTGCTTCTTGAAATTAGAGACAGAGGAAAAAAATAACCTGAGCCCCAGAATCTCTCATCGAGTGTCCCAAGGCCCTGCAGTTTCTTTTGATTTTCTATTTTTATATTTATTTTTTACATTTAGAGTGAGAAGTTCGAGGTAGTTGGCTCTTCCTATGAGCAGACTCATCTGACACTATAGAGGCTTTTAAGGACAAGATCCTAGAAGTATGGGTGATAAGTTGCCTTATTTGCTCACTCAGAGTGACTGCAAATATATGGCCATTCTGAGCTATTTTAGTTCAAAGCCGTTTTCACAGTCAGAAGGAATTGGACATTCTGAAGTTGTAGTAATTGATGGTACTTTTCTGTAGAAGCATATTCAGTCCTGTTTCTAGGCTAGAACTAATTTTCATCTCTTTGAGAAAAGGACGAGACCAAAGCCAGTGGAAAATTTCCACGTCTGCTATCAAAGGGTTATAACACACCCCAAGGACTGAATGATAAACATAGTCAGAAGCAAGACACTAGTCTAGAAGGACTTTTTGAGCCTGTTGTGGGAGATCATGTAACGGATATCAATAAACCTAAAGATAGGTTACTCAACACCACAGATAGATATGCGCTTAATTAAGATTTAAATGAAGTTTTTTCTCCCATTGGTAGAGTTAAACACTTTTGAATGTGCTTGGAGCTTTGCATTCGGACATGTAAAACCTCAGGCACTGATGAATTTAGTTCAGCATTGTTTATTTAGTTTATTTATCTCCACTTAAATGCAGTCCCTGTGAAGACAGCATGGCCCTGTTGAGCCGCTGCAGATCCTTTGGAGAATGAGCGGTAAAAAACATTCTGACATGAGAAATAATAATACAGGCACTTGAATTACATAGCCGTAAATAAAAGTGCTTTGGGCTGTATTCTGCAGCCTCATGAATACAATCTCACATGTACACATCTACCACAAAGGAGAGGTTTTTATGAGCTTAGAAATGTGATAATGGAGATCCGATTCTGGATACTGAGGCCCAAGACATCTGGACAGGTGGCTGATTGATATTACTGATGCCTCATTATCATCAGCAGCACTTGTGCTGCTCTTCGTAGTTAAGAACTGGTAACAGCTCTTAACTGACCCTGTCTTAAAACTTCTTTTCATAAAGTTCATATCTGGGTAAAGCAAGATCCCGTACTGGGTAGATTAGTGCCGCATACTCTGTAATAAAAACTTATCCATAGGAAGACGAAACTTCATGCTAGACAAAGCAGGAAGAGAAGAGTCCTGCAGAAAGAGTGGGCAGGCTCTTTTGAGACAAGGTGTGAAAGACATCATTCATTCAAAATGTGGGGTTTTTTCAAAACCAAAACACCATGTAAATTTAGAATGTTACAATGACTGAAATTCAAATATAAAGGCTAAATAAAGGAAAAAATCTTATAAAAAGTCTTTTTTCTTTTTTGCCCTCCTTCTTTTTGGTTCCTTTGAATCATAGCACATCAGTATCATAAGAGTTTCAACAAGAAGGTTCCAAGACTGAACAGTTTCTTTGGCATAGCTTCAGTGTTTGGATTTCTTTATACAACAAACCTCCTCAGCTGCATGGAACACCCTCTGCCCTATCTAGAAGAGCATCACCACACAAACCACTAAGGATTGTCCACCAGTTTGACATTATTCTTATGGTAATAACTTTTGTGTTTAAATGTTAATCACACTTAGGTATCCTATGGAATAGATTTATAATATCAGCAACCAAATCAGATACACTCTAAGTACTTTATATGCCTTTAATAAATTGCTTGTATTATTTTTCTACTTAAAGAACATAGAAATCTCAACCCAGCTTGGTTTTATTCAATTAAATTTATTATTGATAGGAACTTTGTTCCTGCACTTTAAGTTGCCTTTATATTCTGAGTACTTACAGAGCAGAAATGAAATGTACTATTCTTCAGGGAAATTCATTAAGCTTCGATTTTTTTGTATTCTGTACTTGTGAACTGAATCAAAAGCTAATCTAGAATGATTAAAATTAATTTTTCATTGGAGTGTTTTCCTATATACTTTCTATTAATTTAATCATGAAACATGCAATGTCAAGCTTTAAATCTGTGTTGTTCAGGAATCAAAAATATTTAAAGCTATTAAAAAACCTCTGCAGAGCAAATATTTTGTACATACTCCTTTATAAGATGATGTGTTTACAGGAAGACAGAAGCTATGGACTTCACAACTAATTTTAGGCATCCCAAAGACCAGGGATGTGGATTTCCAATATTTTGATTTAAGTGTGAAAGCACTAGCAAAACACATCACTGGAAATAAGAAATCTCACTCAAAAGTTGATTTTATTTCATTTTGTTTCTTTTACTTTGTCTGACAGCAACAACCCAGTCTGTATCCAAAGGATTTGTCTTCTTAGACTGAGGCAAGGATTTCAGAAGATACACTTGTCTTTCTCTTTTCTGTTTCCTTTTCCTCCTTAAATATTGTAACTTGGATCTATACTATTCCTCTACTTTTATTCATATGGAAACAAAGCCAAATATGAAATCTAGGCTTTCAGCAGTAGTAGATTTTCTAGGCCATTGCTAGAAGAGGAAGACAGAGAGAAAGGGGAACACATTGTTTGTTTTTTTTCTAGCAGAGTTAAACAGTTCAGCTCAGTTTCTCATTTTCAGGGATGGAGCCAGGGGGATCAACAGTAATTCCAAAAGCCCTACACAAAGGACGAATATGGTGTCCTGAACCTTTGTATCATGCTCTGTGTGTGGCATTTGCTTCTTACAACCAATGCTCCTTTGATCTGAGGTGTGAAGGCATGAAATGATGCAATCTTGAAAACAAGACTAGCAGGGAAGTGAAAACATGGCTCTCTGATGTGCAGTTCTTACCGCAAGGGCAGCTGCACGTGAGTAGGATTGGTTGACTTCAAAGCCAGCTGTCTCACAGTCAGAAATTCAGAGGCAATGCATGACTGCCTGTCTGTCTGCATAAAGATGTGTCATATCCTCTAGCCATGTATATATGGAGCAAAACTAGAGCTCTGTAGATTCAGACTAGACGTTAGGAAGAAGTTCTTCCCCATGGGGGTGGTGAGACACTGGCACAGGTTGCCCAGGGAGGTGGTGTAAGCCCCATCCCTGGAAGCCTTTAAGGCCAGGCTGGATGGGGCTCTGAGCAACCTGCTCTAGTGGGAGATGTCCCTGCCCATGGCATGGGGTTGGAACTGGATGAGTTTTGAGGTTCCTTCCAACTCTGACAATTCTATGATTCTACATATAGCACTTTAGCACCTCATATCACTACATTTCCTCTTCCATAGCAATGACTATACCATTTTTGTGTCACAAGTATGAGCGACATGCACTACAACGTATGTAAAATAATGCTTTGGTTTTGTTCTGGAATTGAATTTCTGTGTCATTTAATAACTACTTAAAATATTCCCAAGTCAAAATGACCTCCAACCTTCAGAGCAACAGTACTGCTTCAAGTCCGCTAACCTGAGTGCACAGCTCCATTTTCAATGCATGAGTTCCTTCAGAGGCACTGACAATGTTGGCAAGATCCAGGTAAAAAAATACTTTCCAGAACAAGGTTCAGACTCAGCTTCTTTCTTTTATTCCACTGGCTCTGAGCCAACAACTATCTTCCTTGAGCACTTTCGGATTCAGAAGAGAATCTGTCACGCTCTGACCTACATCAAGGATGACCCAGCCTACAGATCAGCAGACAAAACTGCTATAAACACCTTTGGCTGTACAAACTCTCTGCCGTTAAGAACATCTGCTGCCTCTGTAGAATTTTTCCCATCTTTTTTATTACTAGGTTTGGCAAAAGTAATGCATATAATGGATTAGGGCACTACGTTACATGCCAGAAAATTGTGCAAGGATTGCCTAAAAATAGTGATATCTGAAGATATATAGTGTCTGCCCTACTATTAGTTTTTAGAGGTTCAGTACTAGACAACATTTGTGTCTCAAGATATAACTGATTGCTCCTGTAAAGCTAATAATTAAAATAAGCCATGTTGTGGCTTCTAAAATGGAGTCTGTTAGATATTTAATCTGGTCTTGTAGATGACCTCTGAAAGGCAAATTTATCCTCCCAAATCTTCCCTGACACTTATTTATATTATTTATTATGTGTATATGTTAGTGGCAGTTTGAATATTAAGGATCGTCCCAGCTTTGAAAGGAAGATGCTCTGAGGAGTGTGTTTAGACTCTGTGGAGCTCAGAGTCCAAAAAGAGACAATTTTTGAGCAAAATGAATAACCAGTGGGATTTAAAGCATACACACATATATATGTATATATAAGTCAGCTAGTTCAGTGAAAACTGCAGAACAATGTGGTGAATTTTGTTTAAATAAGTGAAAAATGGTTTAGAAATATAATTATTCTACTCCTGAGTAAAGCTGTTTTTCATTTTGGGTGTTATTGCTTTTAGTATGCATTCTGTCCTTTGGGAAAATTGTTGTATCTGAGCTGCTGCATTTTAATGCGTTGAAGTAATGAATTAGCTTGAATTTGCTGCTGGAGTAAGATTTGGTTTAACGTGATCTTTAACATGAATGGATCCCCAGTTCTAACTGTATTTTTCAAAGTCTTAAAAATTACAGTAAGTTAGTTCGGAAATTGAAGAAACATAGAATAGGAAAATGCCCTGGATTTTAGTCCATTAATTTCGTATTAGAAAACACTTCTAAAGGAGTAATCCTGGAGTAGCATATTTTTATTCCCTATCCATGGTCTCATATGGACTCTGAGCACTTAGCAGCTCTTAGTGAGCTTCCATTTGCATCTAGTAGCATTAAGACCAAACAGCATCCAAGGAATGTCTCCAGACACATGGGCTTTCCATGTACAGTTAATAAATACATAAACTGAATTGTTTTTCTCTTCTTTTGTTTTAGTTACTCATGCCTCTTTTCTTCTCTGACTGCACCTTCTCTGTACCTGGGTAGAAATTTCCCCCTTGGTCTTGGTACGATTAGTAATGTTATTCTGAGCCCTAATGGTGTCCCTTTTCTGAGTACATCTCTGATTACTCTTTATTCTCTCCTGGTTGCCACAGAATTTTGATGGCAGCCTGTTCCTTCCTTTTTTGTCTCAGATATATGATAAGGAAGAAAACAGAAAAACAGGTAGGATTATTGGAAAGTTGTCATTATGCTCTATTTTGATTACCCACTGCATTATATCCTGCAGGTCAAATAGTAATCTCCAAAATCTCCTTTAAAATGTTTCTCAAGTGATGCTTTTTAAGAACGCAGGTGTGGTAAACCTGGCCCACAATGAATGTGTGTGTGTATCTTTGTCCTTGTTTAATGGTTATATTAGTATAAAATGTTACTAAAACTTCTATTGACGATCAAATAAATTTCAGTCCAAATCCACCCAAGGACATCAGTCATCTGGTTAAATAAGAATCAGTCAAGCTAACAACCAGATAGAGAAATGCTGAAAGCTGGCTATTCAGAAGTGTCAAGCAGAAAATCTTATTTGATACCTCAGCTAAATGCAGCTCTAAGTTGTCTGTGTATATGAGATGATAGAAACTCAGCCTGAAAGACTTGGATTCCTACTGAAAGTTTTTGTAATAATAACTTCAAAACCAAGAAGCAGAAGTTTAAAATGCATTAAAAAAAAAAGAAAAAAAGAGAAAAAAAAGAAAAACAGAAAAAAAAAGAGAAAAAAATAAAAAAATTCATGTTATGCATTTACAATTTTGAGCAAGATCAAATGATGTATAAAGCCATTAGATTTTTATAAGTGGGAATACTTCCAAGAAATTACCTATTCTGAAACCAAAAATATGATGTCTTAGATCATGAGCAGTAAGTAAACCAAGGATCATTTTTCTTCTCCCACCTACTCTTCTCCTTAGGCTTACTACTTTCATTGCTACTCCTGTAACCCAATTTTCCTTTCTCTCTGCGTTTGTGAAATTGCGTATGATTTCTATTTTTTTCCCTTTATCAAAGCGTGTTTTTTTTCTTGGAAGTTCAATATGTAATTGAGTCTGGATGCCATGCTGCAGTGACAGGAGTGGTTTGTGCACAGCCATACAATGTTGGGATTAAGCCATACTTTTTTTTTTTTTTTCATCAGTGAGCCTCAAATTACATTAATTTCTGTAGCGGATTGAGACAACAGACAATTCATGAAATGCCTCCACCCAATCCAGTTCTTAAGGCTGACAAAATTACACAGATCTTCTTCATTGTGCAGGGATTGATCTTATTTGTGACTACAAATGGCCCCACAACCAGTTAGTGCTGTGAATGCTGAGTGAAAATAACCTAGAATTTGTCGAGAAAATACTATAATGTTAAAAAATTTAAACACTGATAGAAGTGTTAAAACATATAATGGAATGCAAAACTTGTCTGTGCTTTAAAATCAAACCTTGAATGAATCAGTGTGTTGTTTTCTGTATGCTGCTGAAATATTTTTAACAGAACATTGTTACTATGTACCTGTTGACCTTAACTTCTGCTATATACCTCTGTTAATTTCATCCCACCTGAAGTCTGTATAGACTTCTCTGCAAAAACACTTTTTGAGTCTGAATCTCAGAAACACCTGCTTGCATCATCTCTTTAGACCTCAACCATATGTAGGTAGTCCTGTAGCCCTTAGTGAACTCTGACTCACATCCCAAGTGACAATATAAAATTGTAATTTTTAGCTTAAAAATCATAAAATTGAGTATGTGCAAGCCTATTAGACATGCACTGTTAGATTAAGAAAAAAAATAAGAGTGATTATGTCATAGGGTACGTTCTATCCCTTCTTCCAGGTCATTGATGAATATATTGAATATCACTGGACCCAGTACCAATCCTTGGGGGACACTACTAGCCACAGGTCTCCAACTGGTCTCTAAATACTAAAGATACTCTAGATTCTAGTTACTAGATATGTAACTTGTATATTAGAGTAAGGCTGATATACTAAAGCCAAGGATATCTAATTCATTTTTCCCAGCAGAAATTCATATCCAGTTGACATATGAACAGATCTCCTCCATCAGAATAAAATAACTTAAACTGTAAGTTGATCTGTTCATGCAGTGGAAAAACTACTTTAAAATGGAATGCAAACATCACCAGAATATTTTAATATTCTCTTCCTGCCTCCATGTCCAAAGGTATCTCCACCCTTGCCATCAGTCATGGACCCCCCAAGTAAGTTAAGTTTGGAGGCTTTTGTTCTAATGGCCTGATCTCTGCCAGCAAAAGAGTGTGACTAACCTACAGTAGTATTTCTGAGCTCTAACACTGAATTGTTTATTGCTGAAGCAAAACAGCTACTGGGTGGTTAGCATATAACTTAACAGACACTCTCTTTTTAGCACCCTGAGATATGTTGTCTCCTCCTGTAACAGATCTATAAAGGAACTCTGATAAATTAGAACTTTTCCAGGACATGGATTTTGTCAGACCTTCATGTTGAACCTAATAAATCTCCATAAAAACTTAGCATACTTTCACTTGCTCCGTAGACTTTGATATTAACTGACTTCAACAAATGTCAGCATTTCTTGAATCTAATTGGGTTTTGCAAACTGGGATACTAATTACCTTTTAATAACCAGTAAGTTTTATATTTAAAAAAATATTAATTTATTTAGCATTAAAGTTTACTCCTTTTTTTTTTTTCTTCTGTTCTGAAATATCTAGGTTGGATTCAGCACTCAGTTTGTTGGTCCTTGGAGAGGTGGCCAAAATAAACTTGTACTGCTTGAAGATTTTAATGGACCTAGTGAGAGATTTTATTTCCACCTCAGTGTGCTTCCAGAAGCAGATAAAAGCAGTGCTAATTCATATGGAGGAGGAGGTGTGTTTGTTAGAAATCTTAAAGCGAACAGAAGCAGAGCACTTATTCTTTTTGCTGTGTAAAATCAAAGGTCATGCTGACTTCAGTACTTCGAGATGAAGGGTAGAATAAACAGGCTACTTATTACAATAGATTAAACATCTGAGAAATACTTCTGTATTATTAAAAAAAATTGCTTTACTAAGTTACTTTCTCCAGTTACTGTGGGGAGTTAATGTGAATAAATGTGACATTTATCTGCTGGATCAAACACTTGCTGGATGGACAGGTCCAGAGAGTCATGGTCAACAGAGTTAAATCCAGCCAGTGATCCTTCACAGGGAGTGTTCCTCAGGGCTCAGTGTTGGCACGATTATTGTTTAACATCTTTACTGATGATCTCAATAAGGACACAGAATGTATCATCAGTAAGTTTGTAGATGATACCAAGTTAGGCAGGAGTGTTAATCTGCCTGAGGAAAGGAAGGCTCTGCAGAGAGATCTGGATAGGTTGGATGGATGGGCCAATGTTAGTGGTATGAGATTCAACAAGGCCAAGGGCCAGGTCCTTCACTGGGGCCACAATAACCCCCTACAGCGCTCCAGGCTTGGGGAGGTGTGGCTGGAGCTGGGGGGCAGAAAAGGACCTGGGGGTTCAAATTGACAAGTGGCTGAATATGAGCCGGCAGTGCTCAGGTGGCCAAGAAGGCCAAGGGCACCTGGCCTGGATTAGCAATGGTGTGAGCAGCAGGAGTAGGGAGGCAATTATTCCCCTGTGCTTAGCGCTGGGGAGGCCACACCTGGAGTGTTGGGTTCAGTTTGGGGCACCTCAATCCCAGAGAGATCTCGAGGTGTTGGAGCTGGTGCAGAGCAGGCAACAAAGTTAGTAAAGGGTCTGGAGAATAAATCTTCTGAGGAAAGATTGAAGGAGCCGGGACTGTTTAGTTTGAGGCAGAGGAGGCTGAGGGGAGACCTCATCGTTCCCTCCAGTTCCCTGAAGGGACGTTGCAGAGAGGTTGGTGCTGGGCTCCTCTTACAGGAAATTAGCGACAGAACCAGACGGAATGGTTCCAAACTACAACAGGGGAGGGTTAGACTAGATAGTAGGAAATAATTTTTTACAGCAAGAGTAGTGAGCTGCTGGAATAGGCTGCCCAGGGAGGGGATTGAATCCCCATCACTGGATGTGTTTAAAGGACATTCAGATGTGGTGTTGGGGGAGATGGTTTAGGGGTGAGCTTTGCAGGGTAGGGTTGAGGGTTGGACTCAATGATCCCAAGGGTCTTTTCCAACCTCAAAGATTCTATGATTCTGTGACATTAGATTGCAATTAAAAGGTCCTGCTCTATAAAGAAAAACAAGGCCAATGGTATCCTGAGCTGCATTAGGAAAAGTTTGCATTACCAACAGATTGAAGGAGGTGATCCTTCTTTATTCAGCACAGGTAAGGTCACACCTGGAGTACTGTGCCCAGTGCTGTGCTCTCTAGTACAACACAGACATGTAGAGAGGGTTGGTCTGGAAAGTCCAATGAAGGACACAAAGATATTGAGGGACTGGAGCACCTCTTCTATAAGGAAAGATTGAGAGAGCTGGGACTGTTTAGCCTAGACAACAAGACACTCAGAAGGGACCTTATCAATGTATATAAATACCTGCAGGGAAGGTGCAAAGAAGACAGAGCCAGACGATTTGAAAATGGTTCCTTCCAGCCTCAATTGTTTTGGCATTCTGTGCTTCTGTCACAATATAATTAGCATTTTAGGTAGCTGAGATAAAAAAATCTTGTGGTAGCCCTAATAATTTAAAGGAATTTCCAGATGTTTGACCAAAGTTTCATATTCCTGCTATCAGGAAGAGAAGTCCTTGAAAAATCCATCATCCTGGTTCAGGGAAATAGGCTGTGTGTATACATCTGTACTCCAAGATATTTGTTTAGGTGTTATTACCTCAGAGCTACAAAAAATGTCCATCATTGGATTCTACGATTGTACAAAATCAAAAAAGCATCCTGGAGAACCAAGAGGAGAAAGTTTTTTGAGCTTTTGCAATAGCAGCATCCTACCGACTGTAAATACCTAGTAAGTCAAACCCCCATTTCTGCAACTTTTGCACATAAGGCAACCTTATAAAACAGAGTGAGAATAAATCTAGCAACAGGAAGTAGACTTTGGTATTTAGCTTCCAATTTCCAGAGCATTTGGAGAGATTTTTGTACAAATCTTCAAAAACACTGGAGATTCTATTTAGTTTATTCTCACTAAAACACCTAAACAATACCATTTGCTTTCTAATGGCAATTTTATATCCCAGTTTCTATTTTCAGATTTAATTCTGAATAAGAGTACCTTCCAAACCACAGAATAGATGGTT
>WEIS01083646.1:0-11179 GCA_013389965.1 Todus mexicanus
TACAATGACGGTGGTGAAACACTTTGATTCTACCCCAACCGCCCTGCTCAGAGGAGCCTCCCGTACCTGCAGGCGTACTCCACCGTGTAGATGGCTCCTTGGCTCTGCTCCTCCCAGCTCTGCATGTCGGACTGAAAGAGAAGAGAAGGCAGCAGCAGCATTAGGTGTGGGACAGACGAGCCTGCAGCGAGACCCTCTCCGGCCCTGCCCCAACGAGGCCTCGGCTGCTTTTCACTGCAAGTTGCGTTTGGATTCTGCCTCCCGCTTGAAGCTGGTGACGTGCCCCGGGTGCTGCGCAATAACATTCAAACAAAACATTTATTAGATGTGTTTTTGGAAGGGGCACTGGCTCGGGCCAACGCTTTGGGTGCCCTGGCAAAATTCCCCTTGTTTTCAGATGCTGCAGCCCACGAGGCGGCCGAGAGCCACGGCCAGTCAGGCTGCGAGCAGCCAGCGACGGCAGCGAGAGCCACGGACCAGCTGGATGTGCCAGAACGCTCAGAATTCAGAGGCGTAGCGCAGCACAGAACTATTTCAAAGGTCCTCAAGCAGTTTGGGCACTCTAAAATATATTCTCATGGGAGCTAATTTTCCAGCCTACTCTGCTGGGTCTCGTTACAAGCCAGAGGAAATCCAAGGGCCTCTTTCTGCGAGTGAAGGAGGTCGGGCGGTAGCTTGGACTGCATCCAAAATCGCTTCTGCTGTTCAAAGCCTGCCCTACATCGAGCTGCTTGACCACGGAGCTTTAAACTACAAAAGAAACAAGTCTCTACATGCAACACTCCAGGCGGTCCTCTGCAGGGGAGGGTCCTTCGACCCAGGACTTATGACGCAGCAGCTTTCCAGCAGCAACTCGCCCTGCTCTCTCCAAGAGGTGCCAGATGATCTGTAGTGACCGTTCAGAGCCCGGCATCGCGCTGGCTCCGTCACACACGTCACAGCCGCCTGCCTGTGGTGCTGCTGTCTCTGAGCACCACTAGATATTAATCATCCCCCGGTATCAGAGCGAGCGATGTCTGTTCCCAGCATTCCCGCCACTTCCGGGGATTTTCATGTCCTTAATTAGGAACAAGAGCCTTTCCCTAGAGCTCCTCACTTCGTAATCTTTTCTCGATGTCCTTTCTCCAAATTCCCAGGACAGGCTCTCGGCTGCAGTGCCAGAGCTAAAGCCAGCTGTTAATCCACAAAAGCGCTAATGAGTCGTTACTGTCGCGTGGAGTAAATTAACGAGGAGACGCAGGTTCTCCACAGACCCGGTGAGATCCAGACAGGGGGCTCAGCAGCGCAGCTCGACGCGCGGGGGCGGCCGGCGCCTCGCAGCACGACTGATCTTATCAGGGAGCTGGTAAATCTGCTTGGAGAGTTGGAGATGGTGAGGAAGGTATTAAGATGATTGTTTTGTCAAATCATAGAAAGCTGCTTGTTGTAAAGGCCTGGAGGTGACCTTCTCCTTGCTGAAACTCTTCCACCAGCTCCCTCCATCCCCACCTTTCTCTAGGTTTAATCCCCCTGGGAATTTCAAAGGCTGCGTCTCAGGAGAACTCAGCCAGCCAGAGGTGGAGTTGCTGCACGGCTGAAGGGCAGCTGGAAACCACCAACAAATCCCATTTTCTTTATACATAACCTACATCTCGGGCCTAAATTACCCCAGAATGGATCCACACAGAATGTTCCTTTTTCTTCTTCTCCGTTCTGAAGAATTAAACCCACCTCAATTTAATGCCTCAGTCTGATTTGGATAAAACCCGACGGCATTTTCATGGAGCACAGCCCCGATGAGACCCTCCTGCTCCAGTCTCTAGCCACAAAGCTGACAGGCTCTGGCAAAGCAACACAAAATGGGCCCATCCTAACTGAAGGCTCGGTTGTGACGATGGCCCTGCAGGGCCCTGGGTGCTTGTGACGGCTGCAGTCACACGGGGGGATGCAGGGTCCTTGTAGAATCGTTCTGACTGGCAGAAACCTTCAAGATCATTGAGCTCACCTGTTCCCCCAGCCCTGCCAGGGCACCACTGCCCCGTGTCCCTCAGCACCACATCTCCACGGCTTGGAAACCCCTCCAGGGATCAGGGGGACTCCACCCCTGCCCTGGGCAGCCTGGGACACGCCTGGGCAACCCTTGACAGTGCCCAAGAAATTGTTCCTCAGCACCAACCTAAACCTCCCCTGGCTGGGGCAACTTGAGGCTGGTTCCTCTTGTCCTGGTGCTTGTTCCTTAGGAGCAGAGCCCAACCCCAACTCAGAGCCAGAGAAGTCACAGAACGCTGTGGACACTACGATGAGCACAACGAGCAGGGAACGAGAGAATCGAAAGGTTCCACCTGGTGTAAAGCCACTGCCTGACACCACGCTCCGCGTCCAGCACCTTCCCTCAGCCGTCGCCTCCATCAGCGCGGTCCCTTAGCCCCAACACGCACCGCTCCGTGATGGAAACTGATCTCTTCCCTCTGCATGGCTTGTCATACAATTTGTCCAATTTCCTCTTGTTGAGGACACATCCCCTGAAACTCGGACTGCCTTGATTAAATGGAAGCGAGTGACAGCTCCGGGATAATATCACAACCCCGTCTCCTCCGCGGCAGCGATGCGATGGCGTCGGCACGCGCTGTAGGCACACGCACACCTCTCTCTATGCCTACCCTTGCACACACACACGTACAGAACACGCTGATAAATAATTGAATAATAAAGTGTCACAATCCAGGTTAATTTGGAAAGCAGGGCTGTAAAGCGGAGGTGAAAAATGGGCCCTGGCAGCGCATTAGCATAGACATGAAGCAGTAATCTATTCATGAGCCATCGCCGCTAATGAATCATGACTGGCAGGACAGGGAGAGGCCAGCACGGCTGGCAGGGCCGTGCCTGCGCTTGGGGCTCGGAGCAAAGCAGGAGCCCAGCTGGGAGATGCGATTCATTATCCTGCTCTGCCTCTTCTCGCCTGTTTCTTCACGCTCCCCCTGCCCCCTTCTCGCCCTCCCCCTTATTATGGAGGAAATAAAAATCTCACGGCGTAGGCAAGGGGAATAAGATTTAACATCTCCCTGCACAAGACCAGCTACTCATTTTCCTTTGTCTCCAGCTCAAGTCCAGCTGTGAGAGCACAAGGACTGTCGCTGGACTCTCAAGTTGTTTTTCCCCAGGTAAATTTGCTGCGTCCTCCCTCCCGTCCAGCTCAGCCCGATCAGAGGCTCCGCAGCACCTCACACCACGACAACCAGTTCCCTCCCTCCCTCCTTCCCACCCCTTAAGGGAGGTGAAACAGGGACACTGGGCCAAGTCAGGAAAACATGTTGTGCCCAACCGTGTCGAGGCGTGACTCACCTTGTGCTGCGCGAGCTCCGGCAGGGATCTCCGCACGTGCTCCTGCAGCCGGTACAGGGCCACGGAGGGCTCGTTGGCCAGGACGTACATGCTCTCCGTGAATTTGTCCGTAACTGCACCCAGAAAAACAGCGGAGTTATGGAAAGTGGGGAGCAACGGGAGGGGAAGGGGCTTGGAAAGCGCTGGTCCTGTTCCCGATGCAAGAATGGAGAGATCAGAGCAAAAGCCCACGTATTTTTTGTATTGAAAGGGATGTGAAAGCAAAACTGGCAGCTCCGTTCCCGCTGCCTCTGGTGATGAGTTCAGCTGCAGCCACACGGACCAGCCTTGGCTGTCACCACCCCATAGAGCCCCACGAGCTCCGGCTGTTCTGGTTTCAGGGAGCACTCGGGTTTTGCCCATCTCCAGGTGCTTCCCAGACGGTTTGGAGGGGCAGGAGGTGAGTGGAGGCCTGGCTCCTGCTGCTGTCTGGGCTGGGCACGCCGGCATCTCCTGGGCCGGTCCCCCGGCCTCGTTAGGGCCAGTCCTCCTGCCCCGTGACCCGTTTGGTTCCTCTCTGCTCAGACCTCGAGCTCTGCTGCGTCTCAGCCACCCCCTCGCTGCTCCGTGACGCCAGCAGAACCTCGAGCCTTCCGGATGCAAATAAGTGCAAAACTTGTCACGAATAACTATACCCACGTAGGACAGACAGAGCTGCTGTCTGCCCGTCTGTCCAGCTGCCTGTCTGTCTGCCTGTCCGTCCACCCCCCTGGCAGGAGCTGCCGGACAGACCCTGGCGCTGGGGCAGGTAAGGAGAAGATGAGTCGGAACTGGGGCACCCAGGACCGGGCTCCAAGGGCTGGGGGGGAACGAGGGTCCCTCCGGCTCTGCCTGCCCCGAGCCCCGGTCCCGTAGGGGCCCTGTGGCGACTCCCCAGTCCCCATCGCGATGAACCTTTCGGGGCCTGACAGGGCCCAGCCTCTCCTCGCCCTCCCCTCTCCCGGCCCGGCCCGTCCCGCAGAGCCCCCCAAGCCGCCCCCGTCCCGCTCCCACCTTTCTTCACCTTCAGCTGCATCTCGGGCTCCTCCATCGCGGCCGGACCCGCCCCGACCGGAAACAAGCGCGGCCCGGCCGGAAGCGCGGCCCAGGCCCGGGGGTTCCGCTGCGGCCCGGCCGGAAACGCGGCCCCGCTGGAAACACGGTCCGGCTGGAAACACGGCCCGGCCCGGCCGTTCCGGCGCGCACCCCCCGCCCCNGGATAAGGGGGGTCTGGGGGTCCCCTGATCCCCCCAAGGTGCCCTGAGCCCCCCGGGCGCGGCCCCGCCGCGGTCCCGGTGCAGCCGCTGCCCGGGGGGGGGCACCGGGAGCCCGGGGAGGGCTGGTGGCCACCGGGGCTGGGGCTCGGGGCTCAACAGCCTCCCCCCCAAACCCCTTCTCCATCCCGGGGGTGTCTCCGAGCCCCCCAAATCCCTCCTCCATCCCGGGGGTGTCTCCGCGCCCCCCGTTCCTAACGCGCTGCTCGACGGCAGCTGCCCCATGGAGGGTGAAGGAGCCGCCGTTCATCTCACCAAGACCCCCCCAAAAATCGGGGCCACGCAGAAAAATGGCGAGAACGGAGCCGAGGGAGCAGAGGAGGCGGCGGGGACCAGGGACACGGGGGGCAGCGGGGACCCCCCGGAGCATCAGCGGCCGGATCGGGACGTGCCACACGCGGAGCGAGGGGACGGTGAGACCCGGGGGTGCCGGGGGGTGAGAGCCAAATGGGGCGTGTGGGGAGCCGGGATCCTGCGGCGTCTGTGCCCCGGGAACTGGGGTACGCCGTGCCCCGGCGTTGGGGAGCTCACGGCGCCGGTTGGGTCTCGTTGTGCCGCGTGTGGAGCTCAGCGTGTGCGCCCCAACAACCAGAACCGAGGTCCCTGACGGGTGCCCTTGTTTTGCAGGCGGAGCAGACGCTGTCCCGAAGCCGTCGGTGGAAAGGCAGCGGAGCACCGAGCTCTCGGCCCTCGACAGTGAGTGTGGCAGCGCCTGGTGCCCACAGACCCTCAGGGGCAGCTCCGGTGGGAGTCGGGCGCGGGAGAGGCCACCTGGGTCTCTCATCCCGCGAAGGCAGCTGGAAAAAAGCCTTTTGCTGCCGCCAGTCCCTCCCGCAGGGGTGGCAAGGCCAAGTCCAAACCCAGCCCTTGGTGATGCCTGGAGCCCGCAGTGAGAGGTCGCTGCAGCTCCACGCAGCGGAACCAGAGATGCCAAACGCTTCTCATGCAGTCTCCTAATTAAACTGTGAATCGCTGAGAACGCATTGAGAGCTCCGAGGGGAGCTCTTCAAGGGTAGGAAAAATGAACTCGAGTGCATCCCCCAGGCTGTCCTCCGCAGCTTATCGTGTGCAATTATGCCATTACTGCCAGACCGCTGCATCCCGCGGTGCCCCAGATGGACCCTGCCCCTTCCTGGGCAGCTATTGGCGCTGGTTTATCGGCTGTTGTTCCCTGCACGCTGCTCAACCCTCACTCTCCAGGCTCTTGACTTGCAAGGGAATAATTTTGTGCAGGATTCACTTTTTACCAGGACAGGAGGGAACAGCTTTAGACAAGTCACGTTAAACCTGAGCTTCCATGAAGCTCTTGGCCTCGAGTCAGTGCGATTCCTCCCCGTCCATGGAGGAGACGTGCCCTGACTCGCCTCTCTTTGGAACAGGTTTCCCCCTGAAGCACTCCAACACGCTGACAAACAGGCAGAGAGGCAACGAAGTCTCAGCGCTCCCGGCCACGCTGGACAGTGAGTAACCGCCGGGCAGAGCACGGGATGGACGTGGGGTGTTGGGGAGCAGAGGGACAGCGGGACAGGAGCCTCCCTCCACCTCACCTCCTGCTGCCACCCTGCTCAGTGTCCTTCGGGACACTCTCAGGCTGCTCCCTGCAGCACCGTTGCTCGTGGCACTCACGGTGTCTGTCTGTCCCCACCGCTGTGCGGCAGAAAGGTGTTAGTTACTCCCTGGGGGTTTTGGGGCTCAGACAGGGGCTGCCCAGTCACCACCACCAGACTTGCAGGGACCCACCTGCTGACGGTGGGTGCTGAGCTGGGGAAACATTCTTTCCTGACGGGTGAATTCTTTCTGTCCCCCAGCGCTGTCCATCCACCAGCTCGCTGCCCAAGGAGAGCTCAGCCAGCTGCAAGAGCACCTTCGGAAAGGTACTTGTCTCTCTGGGTTCTCACCCCAGACCAGGCAGAGTCCTGCCAGCTCACGGCGCGCTCCGATAAACCTTCAGCTTACTTTGAGAGCCTTTGCTGGGTTTACTGGGGGCACAGGGAGCAGAAGGGGCTTTACCCTTCCTGTTTACGACGTCTCATTGTGCTTGTGCAGGCGAGAACTTGATAAATAAACCTGATGAGAGAGGCTTCACGCCGCTGATCTGGGCTGCAGCCTTCGGAGAGATCGAAACGGTCCGGCACCTGCTGGAATGGGTAAGGCCACGCTCGCGCAGCACCTGGTTAGCAGGAGACTTCCCATCTCCAACCCCAGAGGCGGCCAAATTGTCCAGCGCTATCGCGGTATCACCTCAGCCACGGTCTCTCCGTGGCACCAGAGAGGACACATTTGCAGAGCAAACGGCTCAGACGCTGCTGGATGCTGCTCCCCGTTGGGCCATGAGCTAAAGTCAGGAGCTTGAAGAGCCTTATCTCACAGCTAGCAATAACTGTTTGTAATTAAATATCTGCTTATTGGTAATTTGAGATCAGGCTTATCGCTTGGGCGCTGTAATCTGCCAGCAAATGTGCTCACCAAGGTGTTGTTGCAGTTAATGAACTCACCGCTGCATCATCCTCGAGTGCCGAGCTTGCAGCCCAGGGCTGTCTGGGGCTGAGCAGGAGCCGGATCCTGCTCTGCTCTGGGTCAAGCTGCTCCCCAGAGCTCCGTCCCACATCCACGCGTGTCCGGTGCTCAGCGAGCACTCACGCCTCATAAACACTGGCCAAGCTCTGGCTCTGTCACTGGATTAGCAGCAAAATTGCAAGGCCTGGCCAGAGAGACAAAGAGAACCCAAAATAAATGAGGTGATGCACTGATAAAGGAGGTAATGAAGTCCCAGAGAGGTCCCCAGTTGGCAAGGCTTGGAGAACAGGGAGGTTTTCTATGTAAATCAGTGACAAAAGAGACAGTGGATGCTGTACAGACACCTAGACAGGGCTGGCCATGCTGTTGCTGGTGATGGGGAGAAGGGTGAGTAACAGGAACCATCAGGCTTAGTTTACTGACGCTGCAGAAGGGCTTAAGGGCTTTTAAGCCCTCACCTGAGACGCTGCTGCTGATTAAAATACACCCTTTGGTAAGGAGCCGTCGCTGGGAACGCGGCAGCCGCCTCTGCCCCACGAGGCTGTCGGGACCTGGCTCCGTGATCAGCTCCTCTGGGGGTGGAGGAACCTCTGGAGCTGCTCTGGTGCCACCCCCCGGCCCCAGCAGGGTCCCCCCGAGCAGGGGGCCCAGCATCGCAGTGTCCAGGCGCGGCTGGAATCTCTGCAGACAAGGAGACTCCACAACCTCTCTGGGCAGCCTGGGCCAGGCTCTGTCGCCATCACAGTAAAGACGTTCTTCCTTCACCCTGGGGTCGGGGGTAACTCCTGTGCCATCGTCCCCAGGGCGCTGACCCCCACGCGCTGGCGAAGGAGCGGGAGAGCGCCTTGTCCCTGGCCAGCATGGGCGGCTACACCGACATCGTCATCATGCTGCTGGAGAGGAACGTGGACATCAACATCTACGACTGGGTGAGTGCCACTGGGCGCAGGCTGCGGGGACCCTGCCGGCGCTGGGAGCGACACCGAGCCCCGGCTGGGCTCCACAAGCTCATTTTAAAAAGCGGCAGCGAGTTCACGGCATTCTGGGCTGAACCAGCAGCAGGGCCTTCCTCCCAGGTCCCTCCCAGGTCCCTCCCAGGCTCACAGCGCTCAGAACTTAAGGTTTAAAAGTTACCGTGTTGCACACGGAGCGTAAAACCAGCGCAGAGCCCCTCTGCGAGAAAACCCCCAGCCTGGAGCTGGGAGAGGGCAGACCGGGCAGCGCGGCAGGTTGGGGACCTGCCTCTCCAGGAGGAGCAGGAGCTGCGCGAGCCCAGCAATGACACGGCCCCTTCCCTTTCCCTGCAGAACGGCGGCACCCCTCTGCTCTACGCCGTGCGCGGCAATCACGTCAAGTGTGTCGAGGCCTTACTAGGTAACAGGGGAGATCTGCTCTTAGACCTCGGCCTCGAATCGCTACTCGTTGGTAACCGTCTCGGGGAGAGTGTGACACCCCTGGGGGGAGAAACTGAGCAGCCCCCCAGCCACAGGGCGGCTTTCGGGGGGTCCCCTCGCCCTGTGCCTGGCCCCGAGGGGACGCTGCGTAGGCAGGGGAGCGCCATGCCCTGATCTCCGCTGCCTGCTTGCAGCTCGCGGCGCTGACCTGACGACGGAGGCCGATTCTGGCTACACCCCGATGGATCTGGCCGTGGCCCTGGGACACAAGAAAGGCAAGTGTCCCCCTCCAAACCCAAGGGGCAGGGGAGCTGGGGACGGGCCCTCCCTCTGGAAAACAAGAGCAAATGGTGACCAGGTCCTGCCCACAGCAGTACTGCCTTCTCACGGCTTAGCTTCCCTGGGCTTCACTTCTCTCCCCTCTATTAGTCCAACAGGTTATTGAAAATCACATCCTCAAGTTATTTCAGAACAAGAAGGTGGAGTGAGGCGACCAGCGCTGCTGCAGCACCAGCGCTTCTCCTGGCAGTGCCACGCTCTCCTCTGGCACCACCAGAACCTCACCGTCATCCTGACCCGGGCAGCGGCACGATGCTTCGAGCAGGGATCACACAGAGGGGGCTGGGAATGGCCAGCCCTCGGTGGACCTGTGCTTCTCCTGGAGGGTGGCCCGGACGCGGTGCTCCTGGGGACGCCCATGGCTCAGGGCAGCTTCATCTCTGCCCTGGCTGCGCTCGGCTGCGCGGCCCTGCGTGCTCCAGTGTCGCGTTGTTGGAAGTAAACTCCAAAGCAGCCGTGAGGAGCCGTGTCCATTGCCTCAGCCCGGCACAGCTGCCAGGCCCCGATCCCAGCAACAGCTACCAGGAAACCATGAGGGGAACTGGGATAACCAACCTGTTGGAGGCCTGTGCCCCGCAGAGCCCTGGGGTTCCTCTCCAGAGCTGGGGGAAGAGGGAAGCTCCCTCTTAAACCCACCGCTGCGCCAAGTCCTCCCTGCGCACAGCCGGGGAAATACCCGTAGGCAGAGGGAGCCCGGTGAGGCCCCAAACAGCCGCTCCAAATAGTTCCTGGGGGTTAGCAAAGGCGAGACAGAGCCCGAGGCACACGGAGGGGACACTTCTGCTCTCCTGCTCAAGCCATGGCAAACCCTGGCAGGCTCGGTCCTGAGGTGCCACGTGCCCAAGGCGCAGCCGGGAAGGAGCAGGGACACCATTTATTCGGCTGGTTACATGGGCTGTGTCCCACCAAACGCCCGGGAGTCCAGCATGAGGATCTAGTGTCCCTCTGTCGTCCCCTCCCAGCACTTTGAGGTACAACTTGGAGCAGAACGTCCCCACGGGGGAGGTTTGCTGTCCTGTTATCCGCCCACGAGGGAACGCAGGCGGTGAGGACTGGTCCCTGATGCCGTCCCTCGCCCTAGAGCCTCTCGCCCAGCACCTCGAGGTGGTAGACCACGATCCTCCCAAAGAAGTCGGTGCCATTCGCAAAGGTGATCTTCAGCTTATCCAGCACCGTCTCCTCCACCTGGAATCTGTGCGAGGCTCGTAAAGGAGAAAAACCGGCAGAGGGATGCCACAGCACGTGGGAGAGCTGCTCCACGGGGGCACGCGTGGGGCTCGCACCCCAGTGTGCTGCAGCTGGACACGTCCAGATTCGCTCCGGCTGCGCTGAGTTGCTTTAGGGGGTAGCAGAGTTTAAATGGCAGCTCTGCCATCGCCCCCGCGCCCCTCCGCAGCCGCCGGTGGCTCCGAACCCACCCACCAGCCGCTCCACCCAGCCCGCGGCGTGGGCCATCCAAGGATATCTGCATGGCGTTGGTGTCCTCGGGGTACAGGTCCGATATTTTCACCAGTTCTTCGCCTGCTCTGCCACCTGCCGAGGGTGAGGGTGGCGGCAGCTGTGCGGAGGCTCCGGTGCTGGGGAGCCTCGAGTGGCTGCCCCGGCCTCAGCTGCCCCAAAAATCCTCCCTGCATTGGCTCTGCTGCAGGGCTGGGAGCACCGAACGGCCCCATCGGCACCCAAAGTGTCCCCAGGTGCTCCCTGTTCACCCCTCTGTGCTCCAGCACATGGCCAAGAACAACCGACACGCCTCTGGGCCTCACAGCAAACAGCTGCGGGACACAGCGGCGGGTAAACTGAGGCAGAGAGACCCCCAAAGCAGCCCCGGCCCTTCCAGCGTGCACAGCCGGCTGGAGAATCCCCCCTGGAACTGGATGTGGAGCTGCGAGACTCTGACGGTGCGCGGGAAATCCAGGGTGACCCACTGGGAAGAGCCCTGGAAGCATCAACGACACCAGAGCTCGGTCACGGGGGGACAGAGGGATGCCCCCCGTGAGCACGGCTCCTGCCCCACACACGGCTCCTGCCCCACACACGGCTCCTGCCCCACCCCTCCGGCTCCCCCCATCCTCGCCCTCACCTGGTCCGAGTTCCAGCAGCTCTCCTCGCTCCCGTCGAACAAATGCTGCTTCCCGAACTGCTTCACGTCGCGGTTCAGCACCGAGCTCACCCTGGGGGACGCGGGAACCGACCCCGGGATGCGGCCACGGGAGTTGAGGCCCCGCAGAGCCGGGGGACCCCCCAGGACCCCTAGACCCCCCCAACACCCCCAGTCCCTCCAGTCCCCCCCGGGTCCGGACTCACCGTGTGGCCGTG
>WEIS01083652.1:0-21254 GCA_013389965.1 Todus mexicanus
TTCTAAGGTAAATCAACGTTCAACTTAGTGAATAACTCTTGTTGTATTTTGACTGTTACAAAACCAGATTCGCCATGCTCAATTACTTTTTTTAAACAATTATCTTTTCTAGAAAAACTGCAAGGTTTCTGCTACGTACTTGCTGAACTTTACGGACCACACATAGCTGAACTGTGAGTATCGCTGTGTCCTCTCAGGTCTTCACTTAGCTTGTTCTTGACATGCGCTGTCGGACTGAAGTGCAGGGGTTTCGTTCTTAAAATCCCATTATTATTATCATTATTAAAGCAGAGACGCTCGAGAGTGATCCTGGTTTGGCATTTGGCACAGCTATTCCTGAGGGAATAAACACGGGCTGCCACTGGTAACCATTTGGCTACCCCATCTGAATCTCAGATCAGGCCCACCTGATGTAATTGCCTCTTGAAATTCAGCTCGCTCGGCCGAGGGAGGATTTTGAATAACCCGTGTGTGTGCAAAACAGCTTCTACAGAGTCCCATTACCCTAATGCTTGGCTCTTGCTTTCCCTTCTACCTTTAATCAAGCTTTCTAATTGTCAGCCCCTACATGCTCTCAGCCCCGACCTTGATACGCGCTCGTGGGGAAGCCTGCTAAGTAATGTAAGTGATTAAAAAAATGAAATGTAGGTCATTTTATTCCTCTTTGAAAGTTCTTAGTTTAATTAACAGAGCTTTTGCTAGACCTTCTTCCTCCCTAGGGTTTTTATTTTTATTTTTAAAACTGGCCAGGGGACTGCAAAGTGCTTACAGGACTAAGAAGTGCTATAATCAAACATTTTAATTTAATTCCTGATTAGCCCTGAGGTGCGTCCCCCAAAAAAAGAGAAAGAAACGATCTTGGCACTCGTGCTTGGTGATTAAAGGTTAAGGATCTTTGAAGGATTTCTGGTTATTTTCTTGAGTTAATGATTGAACATTCATATGTGCCAAATTACGTATGCATTAACTTTAACCTTTAAATCTTCGTCAGACTTATGATTGATTAAAAACCAGAACAGTCATAACGTATTTGATTCCGGTGCTGTGTACGGAGCTTTTCCATCATCCTGCGATCCAATTTTAAATACTGACTAGGATGTCGTGGCAGAAAATCGTTAGGACCCAACGTCTTACCGAGCAGCGATTACGGGCCACAGTGAAGCAAGCTGAGGTTATTGTTTGGCATCGAGGAGATTTAGCTTCCCATGGAAGCAGCTCCTACTTTTAAGCACATAGCAGAATATAATGGTCTTTTTCTATTTTTTTTTTCCCCACACTATTTCCTTCAGCATAGACAGGGAAATGAATGCCGATGTGGTCTGCCATTCCTTGAAGCTGTGTAAACAGGATCCGGGACAACCACTTTGTCATCTCTACCCTCCTCCCAAGGTGAGTTGGTTTTCCCCACTTGATTTCAAAGGTATGGGTTGTGGAAGGTCTTTTAAACTGGAACTGAACAGCAGAGAGGCTTCCAGGGCGTGTGCATTGTCTGGGAAATAGACTTCAATATTTTGAGCGTGGACTTTTTTGGACAATGTTTGAATAGACCTCAATATTTTGAGCGTGGACTCTTTTGGACCGTGTTTGAATGAGAGGTACATAACACACTTCAGCTTTGTGGAGCGTCAACCACATGGTTGTTGGAGACTGGGAATTACAGGGCCAAATTCTCTTATACGAGTCGGAGGCAGAGAAGAAGAGTAAGGAAAATAAGTTCTCACTTTCTGCAGACTTTGTTGTCTAAACAGGTACAGTTTGTTTGGGGGTTTAGTTGGTTGTGTTTGGTCGTTGTTTTTTTTCCCCAGTCATCATGTAGCCCTGGTCACACTAAAACTGATGAGCGATGGTGGTTGTTTGATAGTGTCAAAAAGCAAGTGATTCGCTTAGGTATAATTTTTTTAAAATCTTTTCCCTCCATCTGGATGGATAAAGACAGGTTTGATACCTGAAGGGTTGCAGGGCTTCATCTAACAGTCATTGAAATCCGTCAGAGCCTTTTTGTGGGCTTTGTGGGTGAGCTGTGGTTCGCCTTTAAGATGGATTTAGTTCTCCCAGTGTTAAGATGTGGTGAAGCACTTATTTTTCAAGAACTGCAGTAACATTTGTTCTGTAGCAGGTGTGTGTCTGATGTAACTACTGTGCTCCATGCTATGCCAACGTATATACAGGTGTGCAACCAGGCAGAGGTGAAAAAAGATGAGCACAGTCAACAGAGAGGACCCACACTACCTTAACTCAATCAGGATGTTGCCCAAACTTCATCAGGTGCCTTCAGAAATTCTGTGTGAGGGGCTCGACAAACCCTCTCCCTTCCAAGTGGTAGTTAAATCCCTTTCGGTCAAGGTGTATTTGTCACCAGGAATAAAGGAACTCTACCAGCAAACCCATTTTTCTACCCTGGCTGTGCCCTCCTTTTTTAGCTCGCCTGGTGCCCTGAGACAGTGAGAGGAGGCTGGGGGAGATGGGAGGAGAGGAGCAGTGCTTAGAGTTCATGCTCAAGTGGTTGATAAATTGCCCGCAGTAACTCTGTGACAAGTCAGACGGAGTAAAGATGTATTACGGGTGAAAAAAACCTGATATACAGACAGAGACGCAGATGCATAAAATGCAGTTTACCTCACATTTGCTGCTTTAGTTTGTAATTTGATTGATCACCTCGGTTATATGAGCCTGCAAATGTTGGCTCAGTCCCCTGCCAAGTGTTTGAACAAGACTTTAATACTAATGACTGTTTTGTTCAACCCTATTGATTTTCAGGTACTTCATTTATTCATTTAGACTTTTGGATGCCCATTTTCTCAGAATTAGTATCATACTTGTACTGGCGAAGGGAGAAAAATAAATACAGCATTACTTGCCTTTATGAGGCAGCATCATGTTCGGGATTTAATTGCCTTTGAGGTGGCAAATGTCGGCGTGTAGCTGTTTTTTCGGTCAATAGTTTGCTTTGTTAAGTTTCTGTAGTGTTGCTTTTCTGAGATCGTGTGTCTCGAGGAAGGCAGAGCCCCCTGCTCCAGAGACCTTGCAAACTCTCTGCAGAATGGAGATGCAGCAAGATGAGTAAATGATACGTGTGTTCTGTCACGTGCTTCCCGGGGCTCTGACAAATTAGCCCAAATTATTTTTTTAGCCATTAGCACTCTGTGATTATTCTCAGAGACTTGTCTCTAATTATGAATTTTTTGAAAAAATATTGTGCCATTGGCACAGAGCGGAACACTCTCAGCATGGAGCTGGAGGAGGAGAACTTCTAAGGTGGATGAGGGTGGCTCCCTGCCCCATTTCAGGGCCAAACCCCCTGGTGTTGGTGAGGAACAGTGGAAGGGGCACTCGCAACTCCTGAATCTCCAACGGTGTGAGCAGATGTTGCTCGTGATGGGGTCCTGTGAGCCCTTCGTTGCCACCAGTGGCCCCTAGAGCAAAGGCTGGGCCAAGCAGATGTGCATGCACAGGTTCTCCCACTACGTGTTTCATACCCAGCAAGAGGTTCTCCCCTACCCTTAGTATCCAGGTAGCAACACTGGGGACTCCTTCAAGTCAGGAGGCAAAATACTACAGCTTATGAGAAGTGGGGGCTTATCATAGGAAGCTGAAAACTGGGCAATATCTGCAGCTACTGTAATCTGCTTGGTGGTTTAAGCTACGTCAACAGCAGATACTGAAACATTAGCTGCAGCACTGCTCCAAAACACTGGCAGCAGGCACAGGTATCTGAGCTAGCTGTGGACATCTAATTTTTAGCCAAAAAAGTTTATCAGCTCGCAAGGTGGAGGACTTTCTGCACCAGACCTTGTCGTACCAGGACGTTCCCCTGGTGATTATAAAGGGCTGAAACAGGATGAGGGTTTTTAGGCATTGCCTACCAAGCTCTCCTTCTGGCCTCAGGAGCCCGCAGGTTTGCAGGAAACCATTCCCAGCTTGTCTCTAGGTTGTCTGAAGCCAGCTGGCCTGTCCAGTTAAACGGCAATACTTTAATTGATTTTGTAGGGGCCAGAATAATGGCTCGACTTCAGCACCGGAGTCCTGCTGCTGGCAATCTCTTAAACAGTCTGTGTTGGAAGGAGCTTGGACGTGTCTTTCTGCCTTTCAGAGTGCCCCTTCTGCTCCTCGACACTTTTCTGCACCGAATTATTCGAGACCTTGTGGCAGCAAATTTTAGCTTAATCTCCAGTAGTAGGATTTTGCTGGGAGTCATCTTACGTCAGCAAAATTATACGTATTTATGCTAATGTCATTTTATCTTGCCAAAATAAGCCTCGTTGCCGCAAGCAGTCGTGCTGGTTCATGTCCCCCTCTCTCAGGTCTTTCACTGACTTTGTGAAAAGCAAAAACCACATCCCTCATGGGCATTACTGTCGACAGTTCTCTGACAAAGTAGGAACCAACCAATACTGGCTGGAAAAATACCTCTAGGGTTTCGTAAAATAAAATCCCTGCTATTTTCTCTCATTCCTCTCTCTTTCAGTGAAAATGTGAACTGCTTCCCGGGAGGTGAGGCAGGACCAAACTGCAGGGTGGACTGGTGTATCCCTGGGTAGAGCACGCTGCCAGCCTAAGGTAGACCTTGTGGCTGGAACCCGCTTCCTTCTTTTGAGACCACAGACCATAAGGCAGGCATCTGAGAGATAAGCAAGGTCCTGAGGAGCAAGGTGCCCTTCTTTCAACCTTTCTTTTTGGAAATAGGTAAAATCTACTGAAACGTGAGTTGTTTCTGCTGCAGTCAGGATGGAGCCCTAAAGAAACAACCTATAGATGAGCGATAGCAAAAGGCACGGTTTGAGCACTACAGGATCACAGACTGGAAGGGGTTGGAAAGGACCTCTGGACATCATCTCATCCAACCCCACTGCTCCAGCAGGGTCACCCAGAGCACGGTTCCCAAGATCATGTTGTCCAGGCAGATTTGGAATCTCTCCAGAGAAGGAGACTCCACAACCTCTCTGGGCAGCCTGGGCCAGGCTCTGCCACCCTCACAGCAAAGAAGTTTTTCCTCCCATTCAGATGGAACCTCCTGGGTTCCAGTTCGTGCCTGTTTGCCCCTTGTCCTGTCTCTAGGCAGCTCTGAAAAGAGACTGGCCTCGTTCTTCTTCTTTCATTTTTTTCTTACCGCTTCCCCTGCTCTTCTTCATTGGCATAAGATAAAATGTAAAATAACCAACACCAACCAAGATAACAAACCACCCAAAAAACCCCAAACCACACAACCCCAAACTTCCACCACATAAACCCAAAGAAAAGAGGGTGACACTGGGTTTGCAGAGCGTGGCGTGCAACTGTGTTGTGGCCACGCAGAAGCTGTCCCAGGCAACTACACCCGAAAACAAAGTCTTGGGGTGACCCATGGGCACATTTGGGGTGGGAGGCTGGCAGACACAGATGTAAGGACGAGGGAGCGTTGCTTGTGGATGCTGGCTGTGCTTTGCAGAGGTAAGTTAAGAAAAGCGCATCGAAAGGGTTGGTTCATCCAGAACACCGAGTCCAAGTACGACAGAAACAAGCGGCATAAAATGAACATAAGTCGGAGTAATTGCCCTGGGAGGAGAAAGGACCGAGTCAAACTTCATGAGGTTTAGATCTGGGCTTGCAGGGAAGGTCTCTGTTTTGTATCCAGAGCATGTAGCATTTAATTTGGCTGTCCCACAGAATCTGAAAGATCCCCCCTTACAGCCTCTGCAGGGTGAAAGGTGGGAGTTGTAGAACAAATCCCCGTTTTGCCAGTGCTATTCAACAGACTCCGCAGCGCTTCGGTACCTTGATGCGTGTGCTGCTGGTAAGAGGAAGATGCAAATGAGTTAGAAGGAAAACGTGGAGTGTTTTGTAAATATCCGCCCTCCTGGGAAAGGGCTGACTAACAAGGGTGATAAATGAGAGAGAATTAGAGTTGGTTCGTGCGTTTGTTTGCAATGAGAAATCGATGTGTGTGCAAAAAAATTCCGTACTGGGAATACATGGGCTCTGTGGAGAGCGTTGAAAGAAGGGCAGGGAATTGAAACCCCAGTGACCCCCTTGACCTCAGCCCCATCCATGACGTGGACATCTTGTGTACGCAGGGCTGTGCGATTTTGGGTGGCTGGGGCTGGCTGCTCCTCAGGACCTCTGCAAATTTTCCAGGCAGCAGGGGTGAGTTCCTCCATCAGCTGCTGGAGCTTTGGGCGCCCCTTCCTTGGTAGGGTCTTCATGCCATAGGAAAGAGAGGGGACTGCCCCCGAGGTTTTATGGCCCTTGGTGGCAGGCTTGATGTTCTAGTGTCAACAAGGGCTTATAGGTGACCCATGAAATTGAGGGGATGTTCCAGCTGCCAGTCCTCCATAGCCCACCGGGAAATACTGGCTGAAGGAGCATCTGCAACAGGAGATCTCATACATGGTATTTCAAGAGTGTTTTCTACATGCAGGGGTAATTCAGCCTTTCCCCCCTTGTTTTCTCCTCTGTGTGCAATATTGTTGAGGCTGGCTGAAGAGTGAAATCTTCATTCACTGCAAGAAAGGTCTCTCTTCTCGTGTGCACCGGAAAGGGATTGATAAATCCTACCTCTCTGGAAATTTTTCATCTATCACGCTGAATTTGAAGCCATTTTCCTCACCTGCCTCTCAAGTTACTTTATTGCAGGGATGACAGCAGCTGGCACGATGCAACTAAGGCAAATGCAGGATGCGTGTTTGGTTTGGGGGCAGCAGCTGCCCAGGGGGAAGAAACCACAGAAAGGTGTCTTGGCTCATTTCTGGCATCTCTCATCTATTTATGACATACCCGGTTTTTCATAAGACTGTAGACACGCAATGAATTAAACATATATTAAGCACATATATTAACGTGACAGATATATTAAAAACCCAATAACTTAGAAGTCTGCCTTCCTTGCTGCTTATGCTTCTTCCTCACCCCTTTATATTGCTCACCATAAATTTGTGACCCTTGAATATCACAGTTAATTAATTTGCTTTGATCGCCGCCTAAATCAATTATAATGACATGCTAAATTTTATCCCCAGCAAAAAAAATAACGTTGGTAATGGTTGCTTTAAATGCAAATATATGCTGCTTTAATATTCCAAGCTGGCATGCCCGCTGTTCACTAAGGTGCCATCACTCGAGGGATAGTTTCTTTTCTTCCAAATGCTTTAATACTACCAGTTGGCAAAGGATACTCTTCTCCCCCTGCTCCATGTTGAGTTCCTGTAGCTGTAGCCAGACAAATATAAACCTGTGCTGAGCATTACCTCGGATCTCTCGGACCTGGTTGGTGTTAAGCTGGCAGAGATGTCCTTAGGCTGAGCTGTAGGAGGGACTGATGGTAGGTCACTGTCAGGCTGAACAGTTTGTCCTCGCCAGCCAACACTTTTGATCAGAAACAAAGTGCTAACGTGTTTGTGATGCGCCGGATTTTGCTTTCCAGCTGAAACGTTTTCAAAGGCCATTGATTTTGTTACCTCCTTTATTTATTTTACCGATCCTCGAAGCCTACGGAACAAAAGCTGTTCTTTCTGCTGAAGGAAGGCAGCGTTTTCAGCCTCCTGAAGGGAAGGACAGAGGTCAGTGCGCAGATACTGCCTCACAGATATGACCCCTTGCAAAAGTGACCTAATAAATGCAGGACAGCGTGTGGGAATTATCACCACTGAGATGGAAGAATATTGGCCAAAAGCAAAAATGGACCAGTGCTGTTACCCTGCCAAAATCAAATGCTTTTGCCTGAAGTTTGCATCCAAGCCTGCAATATGAGCTCTTCTCGGGGACACTTGGTAACTGACTGTGCCATGGACACAAACTTAAATCACCTTTCCAGATGCCTGTGACCTTATTCTTTGATAAGGGTGCCTTTCCAAGGTCTGGGTTTTTGGTTTTTTTTCTTCAATGGTTCTGCCAATCATCCTTTCTATTTAGGTATACACATCCTCATTGTGGAGGAATCCCACAATGATTCCTCAGCGCAAGTTTGCACGGACTCAACAAAAACCATCTTGGCTTTCCAGGGCAGATCTTTCCAGAATAAAAAGCTAACCTTGTAAGATCCTAAGCAGGAGATCTGCTTTCCCAACTCCATTCGCTGTTCTGGACCTTCCTGCACACCAGCCGTTCCCCTTCTGGGTTGAACCTCAGCCGAGCGTAAACTTTACCCAAGACCAGATGTTTTCTCTATACCCTTCCAGAGCAAGTCAGACCAACACTGGAAGCATAAACCTCTTTTGGCCATCTAATGGATGAATTGTTCTTCAGCAAGAGTCACTGGAGGAGCCTGTCCTCTCCAGTTCACACCGTGCAGTCAGGATATGGATCTCAGCTCTTCGACTGTTGGGGACTTCTCCTTAGGAAATAAATGATGCCCTGGAGCAATATAAATGAACCCTTGCAGCGGGAGTTTCACAAGACGTGATTGGATAATTGATTGTTAGTCCAATAAAAAGTCACTGATGATGAGTTTGGGCTCATACATCATTTTTGTGCTGTGACCGATATATTAAAAAGAAAAGGTAGGAAATGGGGAGAAATAATTGGTAGGACGCTGTGAGACTGATGTGGTTTCTTTTCGTTTTGTTCTTCCTCTCCTAGGTGGGGCTGAAAACTGCGATAAGGAAAGCAAAAAGGATTGTGAAGACTTCCAAGGATATGGTGAGAAATCAGTGGCTTTGGGGTGGTTTGCACCATATTTGCATTTTATCAGGAGTGAGTCCTTGTTTACTTTGATTAATTGTCAACCCACCTGACCATGGTTGAGTTGAATGCTGATTTGTTCTTACCCAGTATAGGGTCTGCTCTATCAGGTGACAGTGGGAAAGAGATAGAGAGGAAATGTGATTGTATGGGGAGAGCAGAAAAAACCCTCGTGAAAAACACAGGCTACTTGTACAGTAGGATATCAGGGATAGCTGTGTGTATCCATCCAAGATATAAATTTGGGGCTGGAATTGATTCAGCAGCTGAGGATACAATATATGAACTCCTCAGGGCAGCTCTGCACTCAGACTTGCACTCGCCCAACTCACCTTTGGTGGGGCAACCAGCCTTAAAATACAAGCAGATCAAGATTTGGTTGAGGTTTTTTCACAAAAGCCTTGCCCTGGGGTTTTCTGTCCAGAGAAGCTTCCTTCCTTCCAACTTCTTGCAGTGTTCATTATCACTCCTCCTTGTTTCACGCTTCTTCCTTGGCCCTTGTCGTCCTTGTCCTGTGTAAGAGGGAGCCTCGTGAACTGAGCTGCTGCCTCTTAGCCCAGGGGCTGCACTTTGGGGCTATCTGAAACTCCAGCAATGGCCTGACTGCAAATGCTGCCTATTTTTCCTCTACTTTTGAGAGGCTGCTCTTGCCTCTAAACTTGAAAGCTGGGATTTGAAATCCTTCCGCCTCCGTCAGCTTTCAGCTTTATTGAGCGTCTCTAAAGGGTAGCAGAGAAGGGAAGGGCAGCTTTTATTCTGCTGGGTTCACTTATGTGAGTCAGCTCAGCCATCAAGTTTTCTTCAGGCACTTAAAGCAGAGCAAATGTTTTTGCTGTTTGGGAAGAAATTATTGATATTGCTTCTTCCTGAATCCTCACTGCGATGCTACTCACCAAAGTGAAAATTGAGGTGCCTAATTAGCCTTTGGGCAATTGCCAAATTGCCAAGCCAGGGAAATAAACAATGCGCTGGAGAGACGGGTCTCGGCTCCCGCAGAACAGCAACCAGCAGGATCTTATTCATTTTCCTTCCTATTCAGCACTGAGCTGCTGATGGCCTGAGATTTCCTCTCAAATTACACGATATTTCGATTCCCATTTCCTGAAGTGTGTGTCCCCACTTTAATACCTGTGGTGAGATGCTCTGAGGCAAGGAGGTCCTCTGTGTTAGCCAGAGCCCAGGGGCAGGAGCGAGGATGAAGGACAGTCAGCCTTCAGGACACGGGGCTCCTCTGCTCCCTCGTGTGCTTCTATCCTTGGCTTTTTGGGCTGTGTCCCTTGCGTGGCCAGCCCTGTCTGACCTTCGTAGTCCACATACGCCAGGGAAAGTGGCTACAACCCCGAAAAAATCCCATGAATGTCTCCATTCATTAAAAGCAGCAAGACATCTGTGAGCGAGTGGCTTCAACCGAACACCAACAAGCGTCAGGGGCTCATTGTTATTCTTTTCTGTAAAACCAATTAAAGTAATTATGGAAATGTCATTAGGGAATGGTAACAGGCAATGAATAAAATATTGGTGTTATCGATCACCGTCAGCACCTCTAGCGCTAACTTTTTTCTTCTGTGGGTGGAGAAGATGCTAAGAGGCATCTTTGAACAATAGCAGTGACAGAAGGACCAGAGGAGCCACAGCTGTAGAATTTAATGAAAGCAAGAGCCAAGTGTACAATCCTGTTGTGGCTACGTGGTCCCTGCAACTCCTGCTCCAGCAGCAGGAGGACTGGGAAGCCACGGAAGAAGCCAAAAGGGAATTGCGGGGTAGAGAGGGGTATGAATCAGTTTCCTCCCCACAGTTGGACTTGATGATCTTAAAGGTCTCTTCCAACCGAAATGATTGTATGATTATTTTACATCCAGACCTCACTGTCCCATGTGCTGTGGCAACACTTAAGCTGGAAAGCCAGAGGCTGCTGTGCTCCAGCTGGTCCTCAAAGCCCGACTCAACGTCACCCATACCACTTCCAGGGCACCATCACGCCGACCGTTCCCACCAGTGTTAGGCGGCAGTCTCTAGGACCGCAGGATAATCTTCCTTTGGAACTAACAGAGATTGAATCAACGACAATTTCCAAGTGACTAGCTGAGGAAAAGGTGCGAAAGATTTTGTTCTGCTTACAGCAAAGGGTAGACTTTAAACGCAGCCTGCGAGCGGAATGAAAGGAGGGTTTATTCATGCATTTATTTATTGCAAGCCCTGTAGTCTGTCTTTCTGGAGCAATTTCGGCTCCAGATGTCTTCACTTCAAAGGCTTTGCATGCTGCGACTTGGGCTGAAGTGAAAAGCTGACAGCTCAGATGAAGACCCTGCAAATCTTCGCCTGCTGGAAAGCTTTAAGAGCCTCTAGTGCTCTTGTAGGCAGCGCTGGGTTCAGACCTACATGGAGAAGGTGGGGGAAGTGGTTTCCTTTCTCTTTCCGGAGAGGGGTACCTAGGTTTGCAAAGCACCACGCCTGGTGTCACCACTGCCTCGCTGCCCTCGAAGTTCTCCTTTGTCACTCAGTGCTATATATACTGAAGTTCCTGCCCTTTACAGTGATGAACAGCCTTTCATTTTCCTCTTCTGAGCTGTATCCTACCTTTATCTTCTGGTTTATGTTAGATTTGAGTAGTAATATCTCATACGGGCCATCTTATTTGTTTATTGTCTATGTGAAGTGTGTAACACAAGGGAGTTGGTCCAAAGACAGAGCTCTGAGGTGCTACGGCCACATAAATAATTATCCTTCTTTGCCCATCTGCTCAGCTGCTCCATGTTTTCATGCTGAATGCAGCACAGTGTGGCTTGAGCATTCAGTTAGGGAGATCTCTTTCAGCTTTTGAAGCCCTTTGGCTACCTGGAACCTCAACTGCCCATGGCTGTGGTCTACTAACTTTGAAAGAGTGTATCCTGCAGCTACTGCCTTTTACAGCTTGTAGGTGTGGTCAAGATAAAGCCTAGTTATGAAATTTCCAGGTAAAAATCTTGTTAAAATACCAAGGGCACGAGCTTGAATCCTCTCATTTCTCCTTTTTTTGGGGTTGGTCCTGACTTTTGGCTCATCTATCCCTCCTCACGCACGCAGAAACCAGCCTCATGGCCCGCAATGTGTTGCCTTCACTAGTTTCTCACTGAGTGTCAGATACCATCGTGTTTATCAAACCCGAGAACGATAATTTTTGTGAAGAATGAAAAAACATCTTGGACACAAGAGAGGAGCCAGTTTCACAGGAGCTTCTTCCTTCCTATTTAGAATTTACAGCTCTTTGAGAGCAGGAGCGATTGGTTTGTAAAAAGCTGAGTTGGAATCCTGAAGTTACCAGCTGCGTCAGGTCTAAATCCTCTGGTATGTGGCATCTTTAACAGTATCATTGGAGTGTTCAGATGTTTCTAGGCAGAAAATATATGATTTAGCTCTGGACTTCACTGGGACTGAATATCCCAAGCCACACTGCCCCTATGAACTAATGCAACCATCTTCTTTTATTTTCCTCTTTTCCAGAAAAGCTTCATGATATTGTCAAACGTCTGCACGTTTCCTCTTCTGGCGAACCTCTGTGAGAAGATCAAATAGTATGTATAAAAGTTTTCAGTCCCTAACCCGAAACAGAACATGGTACATGTGTTTCTTTCAAAAGGCATCCTCACTTCACAAAGCTTCCTATGCTTCACTTCTGCTGGTTTCCTTGCCAAAACCGCAGTCCAGGTAGCGTAGAGGGAGGCTGCACAGAGTCCAGATGAGTAAGATTCCTCAGAGGGATCCCTGTGCTTTTCCAGTGCTTAAGATATTTGCATCGTTTTAGCAGGTCCCAGAGGTGAAGTATACGACACACTCAAAGATATCACACCTCGAAGAGGAAGAAAATTTTCTCCTGAGGTTTCCTGAGCCCAAAAGACTTCTCCATTTCACTTAGTCACCCAGCTGTGGTGCCCATGGCTCAGAGCAGGAAGGTCACCAGCACCTATATAACTTTGTGAGGAGCGTGAATTAAGTGGCAGTGATGAAGTGTAGGAGAATCTCCAGGTATTTGAGAAAGACGAGTGGATGGCAGATAGGAAAAACAATTTACGGCAGTGCTGATTGAGTCAGTTTCTGAGACAGATGAAGAACATCAGCTGGGCTATTACTCCTAAAGCATATTTGCCAATGTACAACAAGTTGGAGGAAGACTCAAATTTAAGAACAAATGAGTATTATCAGCAATATATTCTGACTGCTTCGGCTGCCAGGTTTGAGTTGCTCACCTGTTTCTGCTCATTTAATTGAAACTGCAGATACCAGGAGTTTATTGGGAATGGACGGATTAACACGAAATATCTCCTAAGTGCCTTTGCAGTCTAGGTCAGGAGAAATGATCTGAGCTTGAGCCCTCTGATTTCAGGCAGTGGAAGGAGGAATCAAGTTGTACATCATACATTGGACCCAATGTGTTCAGCTCTTCCGATCGCTCTCTCTCATCCACTTTCCCTCACACTCTTTGTTTTTTACTTTCTTCTTTCTTTGGCACCTGGGGCATTTTTAGCTAGTTTGGATTTATGCCAGTTCCTTCCAACTGGACCTTACTGCAGAGAAGAAGCAGCCCAAAGTAGCACGTGAAACTATTGATTGTGGACAGAATAAGGGTTACAAACCCCACCAGGAGAGCATGTCACCTGTCTCCTCTGTCTTTTCTCTTATCACGATGCTCACGCAGTCTGAGGAATCCACCCTCGATGCATTTGTTTGCTCTCTGAGCCAGGTTCAGCTTGTCTGATGAGTTCAAGAGGTTGGAAAAACTCGGGAAGGAAACTTTCCTGGGAAAGACTGGCTAGCACGTCATTCAGAGAGTGCTGCTCGATGTAGGTGAGCAAAGCTGTGTCCTGTAGCCAAAGAGAGGTGCCACAGTTGGGCAGCACCGTGTGAAAGCTAGCATGTGACCAAGGTGAAAAGAAAGGGGCCCAGAGCTGACACCATCATTTTGACACCTGCTTTGAGCAGTGCTAAAACGTGTAGGCTCGCTGGAAATAAATGGAAAAAAAACCCCGCAATTTTCAAAGGTTAATGAAATTAAGCACTGAGGAATCAGGTCTCCATTGTTCAAGTTAAAACACGTTTCTCAAACATATTTGAGCATGGCCAGAAGTTTGTGGGGCTAGGTACAGCAATATGAGACTGATATATAAGCAGGAGGCCACCTCTGAATTCAGTGTGGTGCTCCTTCTTCATCTTAAATCCACTTTCACCCTATAAAATAAACGTATTTTTGCGTGTGCGTAGCTGCAGCCTCATGTGCAACCAGGCTTCTAGACCAAAGAAGTCTTCTAGAAGACACGCAAGACTTCCAGACCAAAGAAGTCTTCTAGAAGGCACACAAGGCTTCTAGACCGAAGAAGTCTTCTAGAAGACATGCTAGTCTTCTAGACCAAACACAACAGGAGAGAGATGGTGTAAGGACTTGAGGGATGAGTATCAGAGAGGGTATTTGCTGCTTGTTTTTAACAGCAGAAACTTAGTCTCCATCAGCATGAGGGCCCGTTCTGCAGCTCTTTCCCAGGTAGAAGGACTTCCATTAGTGTTTCATACCCGGCAGATTCGCAACATCTGCCAGGCTGAGCCTAGTATTTATTTCCAAGAGAAAAATTATAGCTACTTTAGCCACAGATTTGATGTCCCAGTTCGTTCTAGAGCCTGAAGTTTCGACATTGCAGCCATGCAGGAGCCCATCAGCCTCACCTCCAAAGCTCAGCCAGCAGATAGTGAAAGCAATCAGAATTTTCTCCTTCTGACAGAGTCACTTCCCTGAAATACAAGCGCGGAGCTCAGGCTGAATACGGAGCCGTGAATGATGCACCAGCTATTAGCTATTCATTTTGCGTTACCGTGGGTTGTTTCTTTCTGAATAGGTTCCCTTCCATATGTTAACATCGCATTTGTTGGTTTTGTTGGTTTGCTGTTGTGTTGTGGTTTTTTTGTTTTTTTACAGTGTGATGAGAAATAAACTGCCTTTTGAAGATTTTGATGGAGATAAATTTAGCACTTTCCCGGTAAGCAAAGCCTTTCCTTTGGTACAGTAATCCCTTGGTAATGAGAATGTCTGTGAGATTCCTCCTACTTTCTGCAAAAGCTTTTAGTCATTCATGCGAAAATAGGTATTAGGAATAAAGTGAATGGAGATTTATATATATGGTTTTTTGGTCACAAAGGGTGGGGTTTTTTTGATGGGTGAAAACCAACCATTCGTTTATGCCACCTGGGGAGACGCACGCATAAAGCTGTGCTCCCTGCAGAAGCAAATTGCTCTGCTGCCGAGTGGTCTGTTTGCTGAATTAATAAGAGGTGAAATAAAGTCATCGGGAAAAAAAAAAGATAATAAAATAAAATAATGCATTTCCAGCTTGCCTTTTTTTCTGTGCCAAAGTGTGCAAGGTGCCATTGATGAAAAGCTTAGCAAAGGGACGCTGGACTACAACCCATTTACTGGCTTTTATTCCCCCACCTTGAGTTAGATTCTCATTTTAGATATTTTAAATTAAAAGCGCAAGAGTAACAATGCCCGTCCTATCTGTGTGCTTCTCCTGGCTTCTAGACGTTGAGGGGCTATCACTGGCGAGGCAGAGACTGCAACGACACAAACACCACCGTGTACCCTGGCAGGCGGTAAAGCTTTTAATAATTTCGAAGGCTTCCTAATAATTTGGGCTTCCTGAAGAACGAGCTCCATGGGTGGCTTTGGCCATACTCTGAAGAGAACAGGTCACAGCTCGTAGCTTGATTTCACTGCGATAGAGGCAGGGGATGATGGAGAGCAGCGACGGGGCGCATTAGCAGGGGTGGCGCACAGGTTTCTTTCCTTTCTCTGAAGCATCTGCAGCTAAAATTGGTTTCATTCAGCAACTTCCAATACTATTAACTTTAAATGAATCCTGCATTTTGCCTCTCCTGGATTCAAAATGGGGGAAAAAACCCCACCCCACCCTTCTGTGCAGAAAGGAATTTCGAATTATTTTACGTTCTTAAGTGAAAAATGGCACAAAGGAGCTGATTTTCTGAAATGCCTCTTTTGGCTTTATTTTCTGTATATCCTTTTGTAACTGTGTTTTAGTCCTGATGACTGGGATGTGAAAAGCGACTCCAACTGCAACGGCATCTGGGTAAGTAAATGAAGCCGCATCTCACGCTTCCTTCCCGATTGCTGCTTCTCTTTTTGTTCCTCTTTTTTGATTTAGTCCGCAAGGGTTTCTTTTTTTTTAATTTATTTGTTCTGGTTTATTAACTGATTCGGATGGCTCCTATTTATTTACTGCCTTTGAAAGTCCAATTAATTAAACCATGTTTATTAAAAACTAGCATAGGTGACACAGGGGAAGCGGTTAGGAGCGAAGTTTGTTTATTGATGCTGATGATTATTTAAATTATAGCTATTGCAATTAATTTAAATGTACATATAGTTACTAAAATAATGTAATGGAAAGCATCGTTATTATGATGCAGTGCTTGCTATAGGCAAACGTTCGAGAAGAACTCAATTCTCAGCCTGTTTTGCATGACCTTTTTTTGAGGCACTAGTTAGACGCTATCACCTACCCATTCTCTCCTCCAACAGGGTGTGGATCCAAAGGATGGAATTCCCTACGAGGAGAAGTTCTGCAAAGGTGAATCTTTACAGTCAATGCAAGAAACGATGCGTCTTTTGCATTCATTTCATAAGTACTTGAATATTTTGGTGGTTGTTGCTGATGGAAGGATAACGGGCTTTGCAACTTCAGGAGAAAGGGAAAATGGCAAAATATGATTATTTTTTTTATCTCGAGGATGGGCCAGGCTGCTGGTAATTTCCTGTTAAAGGCCAGCTCAGTTATTAATTCAAAATACATCGATGAGGGGCAGCAGCAGGGACGTCACCTCTGCATCTTCTGTGGTACCAGAGGATTCCGGAGAGCAACTCAATCTCCGTTTGTGTTTAGTTTGACCCACTGCCACAAATACCAGCAGTGATGCTGATTCTTTTCCAGAGAAGGCCTTAAAGAGATGAACTGATGGCATCAGCCAATCTCCCCAGCAGTGCTGTGGGTGCCTGTCTGTATGTATATGCCCAAATAACACCTTTGCCAAGCAGCCGTGGCTACCGGTTGCTGCTCACCTTGCAGATTTAAATCAGCATCCCGTGGATGAACCGTTGCCTGGCAGGACTTTTCAATATTTGGAGATGAAAGGCAGTCCACAAATGGGCTAAGTAACATTAATTATACACCAGTCAGATTGCTCCAGCAGAAATACTCGTGTGAGTAGCGCAGCCACCACCCGGTTTTGTTATAAGCTGCTGTGGGCAATTTCCTGAGTAATCCCATTTCCCTAAATGTTTAAGTACTTTTGAATGCGGAGTTGAAGACTAGTAAAAATAAGCGTTGGCTGCCCAGAAGGACCTCTGCTGAAGTAACACATCTATCCCCAAATACAACCAGGATTATTCCCGATTAGCAAGACCTCTCCCTGTTTTCCGTGCCCAGTCCCTTGTTGTTCCTCTAGGGTAGTTGGCATATCCTCGTTAGCCGTTTTTTGCTGCAAATGAAGTGAAAATCCCCTGGCCGGGTCTGAACATCTAAGCTACGTGGAGGGTGGTGTAACCAATTGCCTGTGACTCCATCAGCTGCCATTGCTGATGGTCCTCAAGCGTTGCTCTCCAAGCTTTGTTCCACTTCGCTCTTTCTGCTCTGGAGACTAATGAAATGTGTTAATTAGGTGCAGGCTCCCAAGGGGTCGTGCTGTTGGGAGACTCAGCTGGTGCTCACTTCCACATCCCTCCTGAGTGGATGACCGTCACGGAGATGTCAGCGGTGAGGAATCGCGTTCGGGTTGCCGAAATTGCTCTGCTAGTGGTTCCCATTTGTTTTCTCCCCTGTGCTGTAGGTCGCCAAAGGGAAATGAGTGCAAAGTGCCTCATTGCGCTGGAATTTATAGTTATGGTCTCACGTGAGAGCCTGGAAAAGAGAAGCCTGAGAGGGGAGCTGATCCTTGCTTATTAATATCTAAAGGGTTAAGAGGATGGCACCAGACTCTTGCCAGTGGTTCCCAGTGACAGGACAAGAGGCAATGGGCACAAACTGGAACCCAGGAGGTTCCGTCTGAACAGGAGGAAAAAATTCTTGGCTGTGAGGGTGGCAGAGCCTGGCCCAGGCTGCCCAGAGAGGTTGTGACGTCTCCTTCTCTGGAGAGATTCCAAACTTGCCTGGACAATGCGATGCTGGGCCGCCTGCTCTGGGTGACCCTTCTGGAGCAGTGGGGTTGGATGAGATGATCTCCAGACATCCCTTCCAACTCTTACCAATCCGTGAGTCTATGTGATTTTTGTGTCAGGCCCCTCCTGCAGCTGTTCCTCTGAAGATAAAAAGCACAGCCCTGCGCAATCGCTGCTCCTCCGACATCTGTGCAATTGGGTCAGGGAAGAGTTTGGCTTCGGTGGCCCAGTACGGTGCCAGAGACACAAACCAGGACATCTGGCTTTCCACGCACGTGCCTGCGGCATGAGGAGACCCGTGCTGTCTGTAGGATCAGTCCTGCCGTTAGCAGGCTAGCTTGGTCCAGCTCCTTGCTGTGCAAATGTCGCAGAAGTGACCCCGCTGACAGTCTGGGAACTTCTCTTTTAGGCATCTGGCTTTGGAATGACGTGTCTTGGATTGTTCTCCCTCGCCAGTGGCATATGTGAGCTAGGTCTAGTAGCTCCAGCGATCTGGCTCAGGGGCTTGTTGAGCAAATACACCTGCAGGTGTTTGAGGGTCATCCAAGGGTTTTAGAAGGGCCTTGTCCTATAGGGAAGAGTTTCTGTAGTGACCGTAAAATATCGCTCTGACACTGATGTCTCTCTCTGGGCAGTATCCCAGCATTTCCCGTTTTCAAGCAACATCCAAATGCGCCTGACTGCGAATGATGCTGAGCCTCAGCTGTTGCTGTTCACTGGCATGGAATGAAATAATTGAGGGGGAAAAGATCATTCCAGCATTTAGAGGGTGGAGATAAACGCAGATGCATGCTCCCGTCCTTCGCTGATCCAAGCCAGTGTCAGTCTCCGGCCAGAGACGACTGCGTGTTGTCCTTGCACAAGGGTCTATTGCACGGGGGTGAGCAGACAGATGGTCGTTGCCCACCTTCCCTGGTGGAAACCTGCTACCGGCCTCTGCAGAAGACGGACATGGACATTTTCTGGAGGACAATACTTTTTCCAAAATACCAGCCCTTACAGTGCTGTTGGAAGTCCGAGAGTTTCGTGTATTTTCCCCACTTTTGGTCCCAGAGCCGAGCTGATTTAACTGTTACGGATTAGCAGTCGTTTTCCCCGTGTTAAACGTTCACGAGCAACGATCAGATGAATGACACCGATGACAGAGCTGGTGATGAGCGTGATAAATTAGCACTGATGATAACTGAGATTATCTCATCTAATAAAGATGGTAATAATACTGATGGAGATTCCAGCCGTAGCGCTGGTAGCACAACCGTGTAGGCAACAATAGTTTTAGACGATGTCAATGCTTCTTTATCACTGTAATGAAGGTTTTAGAAAGCATTTGTCGTGCTTAAAGCTCATGGATCCACCAGCTGGATGGGCCAAGGGCTGCTCATGGCACGCAAAGTAAGAAGCTTCAAGGTTGGGAGCTGGAGCACAGATTATAAAGCGAGTTTTGATGGCACCTTGTTACTGTCAGATGGGTGCAGAGCAACTTGAATGGGAAGGGAACCGATGCTCTCTGTGCAAGGCCCGACAAATACGTGGTTTCTGTGCTCAATTCTGTCTGGCCAGCGTGTGGAGAAGATGGTTTGAAATGCAGAAATGGGCTGCTTTCCTTTGCAAACAGAGTGACCATAGGTTGGAGCCAGCATCCGGCACTGGAGCAAGGAGGGCAAAGAGAGATGTGGTGGCTTTCTTGTCTTTCGTAGTCGCTCCACTCATGGTGTATAAAATAAAAGGAGTGAAGACATCCCTGGAATTGGAGAAGCTAAACGCAGTATACGAATAAAAAAAGAAGCCTGGATTTGACATGCAGACCCAGAGCTTCTGCAAGCGAGTCCTGGAAGTGACATCTCATGCACCAGTACCAGGCGCAGGGGCTGGCATCTGTTCGGAGCCCAGTCAGAATGGGATGCATTAAGCTATTGCTTAAAACATCACTAATTAGGGCCAGAAAAAGGTAGAAGAGCAGAGTAGAGAGACCCTTACGTCCCTTCAGACGCCAGGCACCTAAAGCTGGGCAGCATCAGAGGATTATTTGCCGTGGCTGTTGAAACGGTGTGTTGGTAACTAAGAGTAAGTTGGCAAAGTCATTTCTAGCTACCCAGGAGAGAGCAGGGATGGGCTAATGACCCCGTGGGCAATGCAGCCCTCCTACAGTTGGCTGAGCTCTATAGCCTCGCATCTGCAGTGCATGAGATTTAGGATAGGACAGAACAGGCTTTTTTTTTTGAGGATTATTTGCAGGCTTTCCTACTGACCTGGCAAAAATACAGCAGTTAAATATTAATGCAGAGAAACGGAGAGTTCAGCTGTATGAAAAAAAAACCCTATTATCTGCGTTTAAACTCTAGCAACAGCAAGAAGTTACTGAATTTGCAGCCGACCTTAAGGAAGAAAGTTGTAGCCTGGACATAAAAATTGTAGCAAAACAAAAAAAAATCTGAGCTAATTCGGATGCTGTCACTGCCTCTTCCTCGTGTTTGTCCTGCGTGTTGTGCTTGTAGAATGGCAACAGCAGCGACTGAGTTGCCTTGGGATTGGGAAGGTGCAATACTCTTGTCTCTTGATGTGTGGTATTAAATACCACTGGCAAATATCCTTCGTCTGTAGCATTAATTAACAAGTTAACTGGCCTGAGATCTTTTTCAGTGCAAAGCCTTCCTCAAGGAGAGCTTCTAAGCACACGCAGGGATGGTTTTGTGCCCAGATAGAGTGCAGAAAATCTATGTCTATGTCTATCTCACAAAAAAATATCCTTCACTTGGGACCGCGGCAAGAATTTGAAGTCAGGGCTCCGAGAGGGGAGGATAAGACATGAGCCTCCTGTACCTGCTGCTCCCCTGTGCTGTCAAACTCAAGGCGTTTTGCTTTGATTCTGCCAAAATTTCGTTGATAAAACATATAGAAAAATTAGTTTATCAAAAGGTTTTCTCTACAGCCAATACTAGAATCAGTTCACAGCTTTAATTTCCATTTCAGTGGAATCTCAACCCTTGGCGTGGAATTCCAAATAGGACTTCCCCGCCTCCTTCCTCCCCATCCAGGATTTTTATCATACGTACAAGAAAAAAGCTGTGTGCCTGTTAACTCAGCTTTATTATTATTGTCTTACTTTAATGGCTTTCTATATTGTACGTATCTATTTGCTAGACTTTTTATATTTCATTATCTTGTATTTATTTATTTTATATACTTAGGCATATGTATATATTTTATATAAAATATATGTGTATGTATCTTTATATCTATCTGTATCTATCTCTTTATCTATCTCTATATCTCTATGTCTATGTGTCTATATGTCTATATCTGTATCTCTATATCACTATATCTATGTCTATATCTATATATCTATATCTTTATATCTCTGTATCTATATGTCTGTATATCTATACCTCTATCTATATATCTATATCTA
>WEIS01083661.1:0-12419 GCA_013389965.1 Todus mexicanus
TGGATGCCTGTCAACTTTTCAAAGGATTCTTACTTGAAACAGAATCCAAGTGCAAAACGGTTCCTTTCTGAATGGCGATTTGAGAGAGGCTGAATTGCAGCATTTTCTGTAAATTAGAAAGTCTTTAAAAACACTTATCACTTAGTCTGTTTTCAACAAAACAGCTTAGTTTAGGTCCCTGTGAAACATAGGTGACACTTGAAACCACACTTAGGTGACCAGTTAATCGCAAAGGGATTATACACATGCTAATAATAGTTAATTACAGAACAAGGTTTTGATTGGTGGCCATAACATCCGTCACTGCGTGATTTGCTGTTTGCAGCAAGAAGGGGAAAAAATTGTGCGAGCCCTTCAGTTTCACAGTATTATGGTAGATCATGTTGGTCTTAGAAAAAAAGAGACGATTCTAGAAAAACATCAAAGCATATTTCTGAATCTGTTAAAACTAGTGTAACATGAGACAACCCTTCCAAAAACAAAGAGGTTCAGGATAAGCTGCCTAAAGAAAAGAAGGGCCAAGGGCTTTTCCAGGCCTGCCCATCATGACGCATGTCTTCAGATCAAGACTGAGACCAACTGTTGTTTTTCTGAAAAAGGTGGTCTGAACAAACAAAACATGTTCCATTTACTGAACTCAGCACAGGTGTAATCGGTAGATTTAACAGTCTACAGTAAAACATATATTGAGACGAGATGCTTTAATGATACGTTCTGCCCTATCCTATGAGACATAGGAAAAGGAATTTTGGTCTTGGAAATAAGTAAATAAGCACACCATTTGATTGCTAGCTGAACAGCAGGGAATTTAATGCCTGACAGGAGAGGCTATTTAGAGCTCTCACAATGTCCCATCTGTTGCTGAGCTAGCACAGATTGCTAAATCTAAACTGGCAGAGCAATTGCAGTAAATCCCAGAGCAGCTTACCCAATGCTCATTCCAAGACCAAAATTTTTTTGAAAAGTTGACAGGCATCCAAACCTTCAGAAAGCACTTTACATTATTTGGCCATTTAAAGACCAATGTAAAAGAAATTAAATGGGCCTTTAGTTGACTTTCCTTTCACTCCTAGACAAAGTAAATGCTGTTGGTAAGAAATGTGAGATGCTGCCCAGGGAAGCCAAACAGGTAGCTGGTATAGTGTGTACACGAGGACAAGTTGTGTCTGAATTAAGAGAGCTTGTTACCTTGATGCTCAGCATGGAAAGCTGTCAGCCTTATGCAATCCCTTCAGTACCCTGCTGATTTCTGGATCTCATCTCAGAGAATGGCCATTTGGCATTGTTCTAGAAAACCAGGCCAAGGATTCAAGCAGGACAAGGTAGATCCACGTTGCCCGGCGCATGGAGCACCCAGGAACTGGTCACAGCAGCTGAGCATATTTTATCTCCCTGTACTTCCAGGTCTTGGTGTCCCCACATAAGACCATCCAAAATGCTCAGGGAGAAGGAACCATTGCTTTAGAGAGACCTGCAGGTGGAGCAATGGGTGGAGCTTTCTCTTAAGGGACCTCTGTTTTTTCCCCAAAAATCTTCCTGTACCAACAGTATAATGCTGGACAGCACTAAAATGCTCCATCTTCCCCAAAGAAAGCCACTTACTGAGTACACTGAACTCTATGGAAATGTAGATCCTGATGTGTTGCTGTAAGTAGCCACAGGGGTACTTACTTTTTAATGTGTCTGATTTAAAAGAAAAGAAAAAAACAACAACAACAAAACCCCCTACATTAAAATTCCAAAGGGCTCCTATTCTAGACTCTTAGTGTCCCCACAATGAGCAAAATCATCTGTCTCCCTGTCTCCCCCATGTGTAACTTCTCCCCTGCAGCTCTGATACCCCAGAGAGTTTTGTACCCGGAACACCCTGTTCAAGCCAGCTCTCATGACCAATGGACCGATGCCTTTTGGAGTGAGAGAGGAGCAGCAATTCTGTGCTCAGCAAGCTTCTGCCTTTTTACTTAGGGTGTTTTTTGTGAAGGGTTTGCATGCAAAACAACCACCAAAAGACAGTTTTACTCTGAACACTTGGAAGAACAGATTACAGTAAGTCCTTCCCCCAGATCCGCACATGCAGAATATCAGTGCCTCTAAAATGTAGGTGGAATCTGCACAGAGGCAACTCAAATAAGATTTTCCCCTGGCAGCAAGCATTGTCTTTCCCATATGTCCTGGTTTGGGTTAGAACAGAACAATTCTGTTCTATGATTTTTGCTTTTCAGCTAAGTCTCTTCTTACTAACTGCACTGTCTGAAGTTAGCAGCATGTTTTTGCAGACAGTGTCTGCTTCTAGCAGTGATAACGCTCCATGTTTAGAATTAGCAAACCAAGGTCACTGCTAGATCTTGCGTACCACACTGGGGGGTACAGAAAAGTAAGGGCTGCACCTTCAGGGAGGAGCGAACAGGACAGGTGACCCTAAATTGGCCAATGAGGTATTCCATCCCATATACGTCATATTCGGTATAAAGCTGAGGGATCACAAGGGTCTCGGTCTCTTTTGCCCCTTTTGCCATTTTGCTCCTTTTTGCCCTTTTTCTGTTTCTCTCGGATCGAGCTGCTCTCTCGGCTTCGCGACTCTTCCTCACTCGGTTTGGCCTTGGCAGCTTCAGCTTTGCCCTGAGGCCTCCGGCCTGGGTCTCAGCCTCCGGCTTCGGCCTTGGCTGGGCCCAGGGTCTGGCTGCATCCCTGAATCCAGCTCCCGGTTCCCGTCTGCTGCTGGGCCCTTCCACAGCATCAGTGGTGATGGTGACGTATTTACCATTGGAGGGGTTGGGTTCGATACTGGTTTTGTATATATTTGTATATATTTACCTTTTCTTTTCATTCTTATTGTTATTATTATTTTCATTTTTTAGTAGAGCTGTTCTACTTTCCTTTCCTAATCGATAAGTCTCTCTCCTTTATTTCCTTTCTTCCCTTTTTGGGTGGGGAGGGGGAGAGAGCGTTCTGTTGCAGATTTGGGGGTGCCCTGACCCCAAACCGTGACACCATATAATGGGCAATCCTAAACAAATTGTCTGGAAAGCAACACATTACACACATGGGGAGAGGTTGCATGTTTCTGTCCCAGAGTTCCTGGACAAGTGATTGAAGGAAGTCCAACATGTTCGGAAAGCTTCAGCCTTACTGTGAATGCCCAGACTGCTGAAGCAGTACCAAAAGGTTCAGGACTGCCTAGGTTTACTCTGTAGGAACTACAGAGTCATGCCTAATGCATACGTCCAAGATTTCTGGATGCCCAGCAGCCCAGTTGGAGAAGTAACTGTCAAAGCTGGCAAGTCCTGGACAAATTTCCTGCATTTTTAACTTATACCCAGGTAAGAATTTCTGGGTAGAAAAAGTCTGGGTACATGGATAGCCGGTGCAGAAGAGAAATTCTCTGGGCAGTCAAAGAAATTAAATAAGGAAGGTGGATACAGTTCACTACCAAAATGGTTTTTCAATTGTTTTCTGGCTTCCTATCAATTTGTGCTTTATTGTACCTGCATGGAAGGGTTCTAGAAGGAACATCCGGGGAAGGAGAGCTATAGCATTTGTGCAACTGGAAATGTTGATGAGACAACCTGGGAAGAATGTGTAAGGAGAAGTTTTGATGCATAGGGGAACTTGGGTCTCCAAGGTTTTGATGTCGACTTAGAGGCAAAATCTTGGTTTTCATTCAGCAGATAACATGCAACATCTATCAGCTCTTGCAGGAGGATCACCTTAATTTGATGATGCAAGTATTGGAAGAGCTCATGCTAGATCTACCCAAGGCAAATGAGCAAATGTGAAAACATGCCTATGCAGATGCATGTGTTTGGTCCATAAGTTTCTGATTAACGTGTAAGGAGCAGGAAGAATCGAATGGGACAAGATTGTAATACAGGGCACTTCAGAAGGCTTATTAGCTTTCTGGGCTGCTTTTTCCATTATGCAAAAGCTGTGTTTCTATTAGTACAGCAGTCAGATCCACCAGTATGGGGATTACTGTTGGTTTTTACATAATAGATTATCCAAGATTAAGGGTTTTATTCAGGCACATGATCAAGAATAACCAATTAGAAACTTTGCAGACCCATTATTTAAAGGGAGATGGAGGGCAATTCACACGAAACTCTCCTGCGGACTACAGCCCAAAGACTGTAGCAGAGTAGTCTCAGTGACCTCCAGCATCTCTGTCCCAACAGGTAGGTCAATATTCAACAGAGAAGAATCAGGTTATCATCTCCTAAAACAGAAAACTGAAGCTTGTGGCTGCAGTTGGGAACAGAATAGCTGCTTGCGAGTTTGAAAGTCCAGGGCTGGTAGCTCAGCTGTTTAAAATATTTTTGTTTTAACTTGGCAGCAGAACAGATATTCAGGCATAAATATTCTGCAGGAGAGTCTAGGTAGGTGCTCTCTTCTCCCAAAGTGTTGAGACCAAGCATATTGGAATATGGGTGAACTGGCATAGATTGGGAGATAAATACAACCGTGGCCAGCTTACGGCTCTGTTATAATGGCAGATCAAGCCTCCAGAGATTGAATATCATCTGTTAAATTTGTAGAGGAAATGATCTAGCTGAGACTATTGCTAAAATGTATTTTGCTGTTAGAGCAGATAGCCGAGAAATGCCTGATTAGATGATGAAAACTGAACATGAAGAACACAGTTTTGCCAGTTTTAAAGCAAAGTGCATAAGCACCATGAAAAATTTAGAAACTAGATATTTCCAACCAACAAGGTTTTGCCAGAGCTCATTAGAACATTTTTCTGTTGTTGTCAAAACAAAAATTCAATTAATTTCTAATTTTATCAACTCTAATCAACCTTATCCAGTCTGTCTCGATTCATAATGTAAAAATTATGTGAACTACACTATTGCTAATGGAAAGCAAAATACTCTGGCAAAGTAATTGCCATTGGTGGTCAGGGATACAGATGTGGCTGGATTCAGGCATAACATTGATCCAGGTTTCTCGGTGAAATAGTACTGTGCTCAACATGGAATGAAACTAGTTTTAAAATGGGGGGAATGTATTTGTAGGCACAGCGCTAGCTATCCATACGTGCTACAAGAAATAAGACTCTGCATGTTTACTTTTGTCTTGCAGGATGAAATATGCACGTGCACATGTTTTCCTGGCATTGCTCTTCTCTGCTGTTGAATATAGCCTAGCTCAGACCTGTACAGTGGAGTCTTTCTCTGTGAAAGACAATTTTGATCCAAAGAGGGTAATTATGACTACTTCATCTACTAGACAAATTATACCAGGAGAAGCTTCACTACATAAACTGGTTTTCCAGTGTATAGGATGTATTAATCTAAACTTTGTCACCAGAATGCTATCTTTTAATATATAGTGTCTCTGGAACACTGTTTCTGCAGTTTGCTCTTTTTGCTAGTGTTTAACCTGATGGACGTTATGGCAACGTTGATCACAGAAATGTCGGGGATGCTAGACTATTATATTTGACATAATCTTCTATTAGCTCAAGTTCAGATTGGCTCTCAGTTTTGGGGAATCCATGAATGGAACACTTTTTAGATTATCAATAGAAGGAAAGGTCAAACAAGTACCTTGGAGGACTTACATCCACTGCTGTCCATTCTTGGGAGTCAGGTCAACGTAAATTTGTAATCAAGATGGATATCCTAAACAAAGACTATCCAAGTTCTAAATAGGGTGTCTTATTTGTCTGCCTCTGAACAGAAAACCAGGGCTAACTTTGTTTTGGAATGGTCCAGAATGGTGTGCCAGTACCTGTTTGGACTGGTTGTCTATAGAACATGCCATCGTATCATTTCCAGCCACATCCAGAATTTGTGGGGTTCCAGAACTTTTTTTCCCACAAAATTGGCCATGCTGAAAACAAACCCATTTCTGGGGAGAATGCTTTGAGAACTTCCGTGTTTTGATAAATCAGTGTTATTCTTAGTCTCATGTATTCAGAAGTTACAAATTCTATCTCAACCTTCCTTAAGCGTGTAACTTTCTAGACAGATTTCATCAATTTAACTGAAGAGTTCAGTTGATCAGAGCTGTGCTCTGCTTCCTCCGTTATTTCTACTGATACAGGTAATTTTTGAGGTGCTCCCAGCCATGCAATCACTTGCTTGTACCCTATTTTGATTTCAGCACATAATGGTTTTAAATTTTCGAGGTCACTTTTTTTTCCTAGGAATTTTCTTCTTCTTCTTAATTTCATTTCAGTTCCCCCTATTGCTAGTCACCTTAACACACTCTTTCTTTGTCATGGGCATAGTCGGCGTTTTCTGGTTCTCTGTATAGACACTTTACACCATCAGAGATTGTGAGCAAAAGCTTGACTATAGCCTGTCAGCCACAACAGCAGAAACTGGCTAGTGGCTCCAGCCAGTTTTATAATGGCTTTGTGGCTACAATTTGGTCTCCTTATTGATATCCTTCACAAAGAAACCAAGGTCTAAGTGGAAATAAAGAATAACTGAAATTATTCACAGCAGTAAATACTGAGTTATGGGTGAAGAATTTCAGGATGGCATTTCAGAGAAGATTACAGTGTTGAACCACCACCCCATGAATGTCTCAAGTGCTAAAGAGGAGATGCATACAGAAATTCAGACTTCCTAGAACTATTTATTTTAATGTCTCACAAAAGAGCATACAGATGAGTGTGTTGAACTGTGTAGCAGAACCTGTGTGGTACATACCCACCCAAAATCAAGACTTTTACCATAGGCCAGGCAGCGGCTAGTCTTGCAGTGGTGATTAATCCAGACAATTGTATTGGATTTGGGTGGCAAGGTTTTGGTTGTGGAGGGGCTGGAGGGGTGACTTCTGTGAGAAGACACCAAAAGCTGTCCCCATGTTGGACACAGAGAGTTCCAGATGGCTCCAAGATGGGCCTGCTGCTGACCAAAGCTGAGCCAATCAACAATGGCGGTAGCGCCTCTGTGATAACATATTTAAGGAGGGGAAAAAAATGCTGTGCAACAGCAACCAGAAGAGAGGAGTCAGAATATGCGAGAGAAACAACTCTTCAGACACCAAGGTTAGTGAAGAAGGAAGGGGAGGAGGTGTTCCGGGTGCCAGAGCAGAGATTCCCCTGCAGCCTGTGGTGAAGATCATGGTGAAGCAGGCTGTCCCCCTGCAGCCCATGGAGGTCCACAGTGGGGCACATATCCATCTTGCAGCCCATGAAGGACCCCACGTTGGGGCAGGTAGATGTGCCCAAAGGAGGCTGTGACCCTGTGGAGAGCCCACGCTGGAGCAGGTCTTCATGCAGGACTTGTGACCCTGTGGGTGACCCACGTTGGAGCAGTCTGTTCCTGGAGGAGTGCACCCCATGGAAGGGACCCATGCTAGAGAGTTTGTGAAGAACTGAAGCCCACGGGAAGGACCCACGTTGGAGACATTCGTGGAGAACTGTCTCCTGTGGGTGGGACCCCACACTGGAGCAGGGGAAGAGTGTGAGGAGGAAGGAGCGGCAGAGATAACGTGTGATGAATTGACCGCAACCCCCATTCNAGAGTGTGAGGAGGAAGGAGCGGCAGAGATAACGTGTGATGAATTGACCGCAACCCCCATTCCTCGTCCCCCTGTGCCACTGGAGGGAAGAGGTAGAGAAAATTGGGAGTTGAGCCCAGGAAAAAGGGAGGGGTGAGTGGAAGGTGTTTTAAGATTTGGTTTTATTTTTCATTACCCTATTCTGATTTGATTGGTAATAAATTAAATGAATTTCCTCCAGCTAAGTCTGGTTTTGCCCATGACGGTAAATGGTGAGTGATCTCCCTGTCCTTATCTCGACCCACGAGCCTTTCGTTATATTTTCTCTCCCCTGTCCAGCTGAGCCGGGGAATTTGATAGATCAGCTTGGTGAGTACCTGGCATCCAGCCAAGGTCAACCCATCACAACAATAATGTTTCATTTCAGTATGCAGGGAAATGGTATGCCCTAGCCAAGAAGGATCCAGAAGGTCTTTTCCTTCAGGACAATATCTCTGCTGAATACAGTGTTGAGGAGGATGGCACAATGACAGCATCTTCCAAAGGCCGAGTAAAGCTTTTTGGGTAAGTGTGTGCCTAACTTCTAACTCTAGCTGATGACGGGATATACTAAAGAGATGGTGTGAATGGTGATTTATCCTGAGTCTACAACATGACTGAGTTGCTGTTATCGAGAAGACAAGCTCAATAAAATTAATACCTTAGAGGCCAAAGGTAATTAAGTCCTGGATTAGTTCTCAGTCTAGTTCTGGTCTAGGCCCATGAAAAACTATTGTATAATTGCCAACTCAATGATAAAGTAAAATCTTTAGTGATAGACTGGTAAAGCAAATAAACTGGGATAAAAAGAGAGGAGCCAGTGTAGCCTGTGAGAAGGCGAGTAGTTCAACAGGTTTGAGGGAAGGAAACTAGTGTAAATGGGTGTTATATTAGTGTATCTTTCAATGTGATATTGTTTAGACTTCTTTGGAAAATACTCAGTTAACTCTTGGATACTTTTGTGAGACCTGAATAGACAGATCAAAGTCCCTTGGTGATGGCTACTTAAAGGGATTACAACATATGAAGGAATTAAGTGGTTTTCTGGGTATAGATAGAGAAGAAAAGCAGAGACTTTCTATAGGCTAATACTGTTATTCAGCGTTAACTAAGCAAAATATTTAACTGGGTGAATAATGGAGTAAAGAAGGCTGGCTTGAACCTTAGGTTTAGTAGCAAAGCACTCTAGGATATTTTGAGACAAGGCGAAATGAAGCTGAACAAATATGGCATACAATGTATGTGGCAAGAATACTCAAATGATAGTTGCGCATTTCTGAATGGCCTCTTCAGAAATCATGCAGGATCTCAATGGATGTCCTTACAGGTTCTGGGTGATTTGTGCTGATATGGCTGCTCAGTACACAGTACCTGACCCAACCACTCCAGCAAAAATGTATATGACATACCAGGGCCTGGCTAGCTACCTGTCCAGTGGTGGTGAGTGAATTTCTTCATCCCCCTGGGGTCAGTCTATAGTTTATGGTTGCCCAAACTTGTGTATTTCAGTATATGATCAGTCAAAACAGCTCAGCTCAAATTGTTCCAAATGGAGACAAAGCATCCTTGGAGGGGGAAGCTTTTTCCAAGGTTTTTATCTCCGCAGGAGTAGGATCCAGAAATTCCTCAGGGACCCTACCTATCCACTAGTTTAGTTTAACAAGGAAGACAGCTTAGAGAGAGCTGACATTGCAAATAGGCTTTGTGCAGCTGAGCACTGTGCTGAACCTAGGGAAGCAATTCTTTCTGGACTCCTTGAATTCCTCATAACTGGTGGGACATGACACATGAATCCAAATCTTCATCCTATCAATAAGGCACTGATTGTGTCAGGCAGGCATGGCAGAAGTTTGCAGCACTACCTTAAGTCCCTATCACAAAAATTCCTTGTGCCACACCTCATGTATGCAGCCTTCATACCCTGTAATTCTTTTATGAATCCTCACAGATGTTGGGTTGCCACAGAGACTAATTCTGGAAGTTGGGCAGTTGGGATTCAACTTGTTAGTGCATGGCAAAATTGGTTTATCTTCTGTACTGGCAGATAAACTACACTAAAACGTACTCAGCTGCAGATCAAGGCTGGAAAAAAGAAGCCATCTTTTACTGAGACTATTCATATAAGAAATATTATCTGCTTGCCCCTTATCTCTGTACACCCACCTAGACAGGAAATATGAAGATATTTTGTCATCTAAAACCTGAAAAGATGTGGTCCAGCTAACACCTTTAGTCACAGAAACCAAATGTGAAAATGCATTAAGTTCAAATCTTGGCTGAACAAGAGTCTATCTTGTAGAGATACTCAGCCTTTGTTAAGAACTTCATGGCTATTTCTATTGCCTCAATGAAATTGAACCTGTTCTCAAGATCACACTTTCCCATCATCAATCTTGTAACCCTCAGGCCTGTGCTTCAATCCAAGCTCTGGAGCTCCCTGATAGGGAGAGACATGTTTGATGCCTTGGTATGGGCTGTACTCTTGTCTGTGTGGTAGACACCAGACAGCAATGAGGCCAAGCTCAGCCCACAGTGAGTCACCCATCACTGATGCTTTCTCAGCACAGTTGCCATGTGCTGTAACAAAATGATGGGAAAGATAGTGGATTCGGGGCACACCGTGTTTGCCCCATTCTTCACCTCACACTGTAAACATAAGCTAAACAATTGGAGGTGACCTTCTGTCCTTTGGGAATATGTCCCTGCCATGGCAAAGTCTACATCTGCTAGAATAGCACATGCATGCCTTTTCTCTGTTTTCCACCATGACAAACACATCTGATTTTATGTTTCAGGGGACAACTATTGGGTGATTGACACCGACTATGATAACTATGCCATTACCTATGCCTGCCGCAGCCTAAAGGAGGATGGCTCCTGTGATGATGGCTACTCCCTGATCTTCTCACGCAACCCTCGTGGCCTCCCGCCAGCCATTCAGCGCATTGTGCGTCAGAAGCAGGAAGAAATCTGCATGTCTGGCCAGTTCCAGCCTGTGCTGCAGTCAGGTACTTTCAGTTATTTAAACGCATTGGAGCGACTACATTGGCAGCTTGTAGGACCAGGCAATTGCACTTGCTGCAAACGCAGTAGAGCCATTGCAAACTAATTTTTACTCTTTTAGAAACATTTTTTGTAGTGTCATGTTTAATAAGAATGTGGCTGCAAAGCAAAGTCTGTGGAAGGGAGAGCAAGTCAGATTTAGGGGGTGGTTCTGCAACCTTCATTTTTCCCTTATAGCAGTCCTGTGCTCTGAGGCTAGCGTGTTATGAAAGGAAGAATGACTTTGTTATCCCAAAAGAATCACAGAATAATTTAGGTGGGACGGGACCTCTGAAACTCTTTGGACTAGTCCCCTGCTCAAAGCAAGGCTAACTTAAAGCGGGTTGCTTAGGGCCTTGTTTAGTCAAGGTTTAAATATCTCCAAGGATGGAGATCCCCAAACTTCTCTGAGCCCCTGTTTCAGTGTCTGACAACCATCATGGGGAAAAAAGTTTTCCTTATACGAGTCAGAATTTCCCGTGTTGCAGCTTGTGTCCGTTGGCTCTTGTCTGTGCGAATGCAAGAAGTCTAACTTCATCCTCCTATTAGTCGTGGACCGCAATAAGACCACTCCTCCAATCCCCCATCCTTAGCTTTCTCTTCTTAAGGTCGAACAAGCCCAATTCTGTCAGGGTCTCCTCATATATCCTAATAGATACATACAAGGGCCTGCACATAAGATGTTTATGAACTTGGAAGCGCTTGACATGGCCACTTGAATAACATTGCATTACCTTCACTCCGATCACTGTTCCTTACAGGAAAAGTCAGTTTCAATAAGGAACATGCTCATCCTTCCTAGCTGTCAGCATGATTTGATCCCTAGACTGCCTTCATAACAGAGACTACAGAGACTGAGGGTCTCTGAGCAGCGGTTCTGCCAGTGTCTGATGACAATGGGAGTGAACTGTTGCTCCACAGAAATACAAGTAGATCAACAGATCGTTTTGCTGGGTTTGCTAGGTCTCACAGCTGTTTTGAGAGTACCTTTGACTGGAGTTATGGAAGCTCATCTTCCAGCTCATCTGCTGTCCCCGAGATGACAAAATAAGTTTTTAGCGTTATGCTGGAGGCAAGAACTCTACTTTTTTGGTAGCATGATCTTGGCTCCCACACCCTCTACATGCACACCAACTTGGGTGGAGATGGGCCCTTAACGAAACCAGGTTTGAGGACCAAGGCTGGGGGATTGCCTCATTAGGCCTAGTTGGGCAGAAAGTAGCTGCTAAAAATCTCTAAATGGCATGTCATTGTGTGAGCCAGTTCTCAGCTACAGTGCACATACGGGCATCCTGTAAGGTCACAGAGCTGGTAGAGGGATCCCTGTCCCTTGCACTCTATATTGCTTCCTGTACCAGAGAAAGGGTAAATGTTTTGTGGACCGAGTGCCTGGACGTTAGAGTAAGCTAAAATCTCATGACCCTTTGTGACTGGTGAAGGCAAACAGAACTCAAACCTGTCCAACAGGTACAGAACAATACAAACAGTCCCCTTGACTTAATCCTGTTCTGTGGTTCGGGGGTACCCTAGGATGGCTGTAGCTACAGTTTCACTGAGGACTAAAAATGCTGTTAAAGCACTGGGATGGCTTTGCAAATTCATTTTCATGGACTAAAGTTCACTTTCTCTTTCTTTACAGGGGCATGCTAAAAATACACTTCCGGTTCTATCTTTAAGCACTGAAATCAGACTTCTTGGTCCTCAAGCTGTCATTCACTTCTAAAAAAGAAAATAATAGTTTAGACTAGTGTTTTATTCCTGAAAAACAAGAAAATTACATGTGTTCATAACTTGCATATAATACATTATTGTTAACTGTATTTTCAAGGGAATACCTAATGAGACCTTTGTCAATAATGCTGGACAGGCTGAGAGAGTTGGGG
>WEIS01083671.1:318-10817 GCA_013389965.1 Todus mexicanus
TTTTGGCCAGGGGCTAATTAGTAGTTTTTTTAAAAGCTGCACTTACCCAGTAGAGATGCAGAGTGCTGCTAATATGAAGGAACTGCCTGCGATTTTTGCAATCACACTGATGCTTATCTTCTGTCACTTACTCTTGCTCCTCCTGCTTTCCCTGCTCTCTAGCCTGAGCGCAATGTGCGATCTCTACCAGTGCCAAAGGCCTTGTGGATGTGAGATCTGTCACCTCCATCCTCATGCCAGGCTTTGAAAATGTGTTGTGTCCTCTCAACCCTTTCCAAGGTCTGCTTTGCCACCAAACCACTTCAAGAGATTTGTCAAAACAATGAAAAAAAAGACACCCGCAGCCCATTAATTCTTGTGCAGATTCATTGCTCTCCCTTTGCTCGCTTGTAAATTATGTGTCTGTGTGACTTCAACACTTTAGAGAGAGCAGAGCGAGCAAGAAAGCATTGCACAAGTGTCCGTTTCAGAGTGCATGAAACTAGTGCAGCAGATACCTGCTGGTTTTGTTACATTTTCTGTCCCGTTTGACAAATTTTCTAGTTTGGAAATGCTTCCCTACCATCTGGCATCTTTAGTCCTGTACAGCAGAGCAGGATTACTGGCCTGGTGCTTTCTGTCACATTTCTTCAGAAATTCTGATGTAGAATAAATAAGCGTATGGATTAAACAGCAAATGTCTTCTCTATTGATTTTTCTCTGTCATTGACTATACTATGTGGTTATTCATGTGGTTCTTTAAAGTTCTTCATTTATAATGTGTAAAGTTCTAATTTTTGCACACAGGTAAGCACTATCTTGATCAGGTAAAGTGTGTAGCTACTACTGCATATGCATCTCAAGGAAAGAAGGATCTTAAATCATTTAAAATATTACCATTGATTTAAAATACTACCAGCTTTCAGAGGTTTCTCATCTCTGCCGTGGCTGCTAGAAGCAACATGCAAGTGAGCCTGATGGAAATGTCAGGACAAAGGTTGTTCCTAGTCTTGTTGCACAGAAGTAGGAAGTTGTTCCATTGGGTGGATTCTGCAGCTCAGCTTGCGCAGAACTGGAAGAAGAAAATCCCACCATTGCAGCTCTTGGTTGAGTTGGGAGTGCAGTGATGTAGCCAGGAGCCACTGCTCCTGTGAGTTGCCTCCATGGTCCTTAGCTGTAGCTCTCAGTAACTTTCTCATTTTTTCACATCAGAATCATACACAATTGTCCTCAAATAACCAGGTGATGTAGTCAACATCTACGCTTCACTGACAACTGTATGATTTCTTCCAACAGATGTAAATGAATGCACCACTGAGAATGGTGGATGTCATGACCAGTGCTGTAATACCATCGGTAGCTACTACTGCAAATGTCCAGCTGGCCAGAAACTGGAGGAAGATGGGAAATCTTGTGGAGGTAATATTTTATACTATGTCTCATTGCTATTAAGAAATCAGAGTAGACGTTGGAAAGGAAAAAGCAATGTTTGCTTTTATCTGGAGACAGCTGAAGTGCATATACTCAGTTGTGAAGAGTGCAGATCTTCTCATGTCTGGATTATGAAGATGTAACTGTAAGAACACTTCAAAGGGTTGGGGTTTCGTTTTCTTTTTTCCTTTTTTTTTTCTTTTTGAAGAAAATGTTATCGCTTAACCTGGATTGGCTGTGCCATGTTCTGCTTATGGAATTTCCATCCTCAATTTGAAAACTTGAAGAAAGCGTATACGTTTGATAACATTTTGTCCGTCTCTAAAACAGAATGGTTCTTATCAGAAAATACACATACTTTTTTGCATTTCAATCACAGTTCCACAGCTAGAGATTAACTGAATAAAAAGGGATTTAAAACCACATGCTATGTAAACCCATTTGTCTTCTTCCTAAGGGAAATTTAAGTCTAGTTAGTGCATTATGGGGTAAAATTTCTTCTTATGCAAAAGCTTGACTTTGTGTAGAAGCAAAGCATCACATAAGCTTCTGTTAGACCACATAATGAGTTCTGGTTAGACTTCTTAAGGGAGTGCTGGTAAACATGGAGTGGATGTCAAAAAGCTCAGCTGATCTCTTGACCTGCAGTCACTACATCTTTTGATTCGTCAGATACTGCAAAAGGTAGAGGAGATCAGCTTTGAAGTAGCCGAGGTATGAAACGGGCCAGAGCAGTTTCTCCTTCTTGAAGTCTTCTCTGACACAGGTAATGAGTGTTCGCTGCTGTATGGTCTTGTGTGCTCTGGCTGTATGCCTGGGTTGCACCCTTGGCTACATTTCAGTACTACAGTAAGTGTATCATTGGTGGGTTTTGGTTATCTCAAGATGAACGATGCTAGGTAGGTTTTTATGAACTGAGTTACCTTTTCACAATAAGTTTCTTCTCTGGCTTTTCCTGTTACAGAGTATCTCAAGTTCCTTCCCCTCCCCCAGGGATTTCATTTTACTGTTGTCCTTCAGCTCCATTCTTAAGGTTTCTACAAAGCAATGCATTTCTTGGCCATGATCATGTGCTTTATCTTAACTTTACAATTTATTTCTCTGTACTCCTTTTATTACTAGAAGGCGGTAGAATTATTTTCCACACCAACCTGTCATTTGATATCCAACTGGACAGTGTAAATCGACTTTAGATGGTTATTTTATTTGGATTGAAGCTTTTTATTATGGTTCTACATGTGTTAATGTTAACCTTTTGAGAGTTCAAGCCAGAAATACTACATGATTCACAGGTTCCTACTGCTTCACCTCAGCCTTACCTTACCACTTTTCGAGACTGGTTGGTAATGTGTCCATGAACCAATGTATGTTGATGACCATTTACTGCTTTCAGATCTGTGTAAAAGTTGTCCAAAAAGTTCTTGACAGTGGGGCTCCTACTGGTTGTAATCTTGAATTGCTTAACATGCAGGAATTCTGTTTTCTTTAAAATAGTTTTGTGCTAATAAGTGAGTTAAATTAGTGTTTCTTCCACACAATTGTTCTATTCTAGTATTTTGACATATTTTTAAAAATTAAAAAGCGCTTAAGATAATTTGTTCTCGTACTATATACTATCTAACTAGGAGTTAGGTGATTGTAATATGTACATTATTAACTATATTGAAGACACTTTTTGAAATCTTCAGGCAAAAATGGAAGCCTGCAATGAACTGGAAATGCATGTCATAGACCAAAGTGGACAGTGGTGACACTAATTGCATCTGAACTTTTGTGGAGATGTTAATGACAATGAGCATATGGCCACATTGATTTGCAAGAAGGCCAACTTCAGCCAACTTTCAGCCATCAGATGTTGCAATATAAGTTATTTAATGGTTGATTACTACATAAGGGACAAGTGAGCTTTCAAACAAAACCATGTGTGCTGCTGGAAGGTGCTGGTCTGTCAGGACTTGACACTGAGCGTTTTACTGATGCCTCTGCATTGCTCAAAGGGGTCGTTCTGCAGATGAGAGTAAAACAGCTCCTCATTTAGGTTAGCCAGCGTTTTTGGAAGAATAAGGTTTAGAATTGTTCTGGGTAGTTACATTCTTTCTTTATAGCATCATTGTGCTTTATGTTACCCCTTAGTCTAAACTCGAGTGTTAAATAGATGTGCGCTATTGTTCTGCTCCCATTATCTGTCTCATGGTTGGTTTTATTTCACCGGTGACTGAAATGATCAATTGGTGTACGGGGAGGGGGGAGGGTTTACAAGCCAAGGTATAGATAAGGTTTATCGTTAGAAATGCACTGTGGAAGTAGCACAGATTTTATTCAGTAAGTCATTTTTAGTGCAAAGATTGATCCTGTTTTTTTCAGAAACAAAATACAGCATCCTTCTGACAGAAAGGAAGATGTTGTTGAGAAATAATTTTATTTTTTGAAAATGATTTTAGCCATTTGTAGCTGTTTGATTCTAAGGAAGGGAAATGGATAAAAATTCACTAATCCAGCAACGTAATGGAGCATACTGCTGATTTGATCAATAATAGCTGGGGTTTTATGAGCAGTTTTAGGAGACCCAAAGGCCTCATTTCACAGCTAGAATGAGCTGAAGGTGCTCAGCATCTCTATCTTCTAGGTCGCCAGAGGTGTGTGCAAGACACAAGGCTCCGTAATATGAAAAAGACAAGCATAAAACAGTTGAGATAATCCTAAAATAAGTTATTGCTGTCAGTGTTGATTAAACCTTCCCTTTCTGGGGTGGTTCTGCAGCTGGCTAGAGCTACATGGGCAGGAGGATGGAGCAGCCCAGCCTGGGACACCCCAGGGTGCAGGGTCCATGCTCCTGCCAACGTCTGTGAGGATCTTTTCTGACTGGGGGCTCTTAGGGCAGGAGGTACCGTTCAGGGTTACATAGTGCATAAAATCTTGCCTCATTTCAGTGAGGGATACTCGCATCAAGAGGCAAGTTGTAGTAAGGTGAAGGCACGTGCATCTATACAGACATGTGAGCTGGAGCGGTGACCTGATGAGCCTTTCAAAATTAATTATCTCCGTGTCATGCTGCAGATTTTCATCTCCAGTGTTCCTGGACAGAACTTCAGTTTTCTTATCTGACAGAGAAATGTTTTCTGGCAGATAGTCGTGTAGGCATTATGGATTTTGACAGAAAGCTCATGCTTACCACTTGCTCGTCGTGTGTGTGGTGGAAATTAATGATAAGAGAGGATTTGGGTTTAAATCACTGCAGAAATAATAGAGCAAATTAATATTTGATGTTTACTAATATATAACTGCTGGCCTCATTTTGTGCTCTGTGCATCTGAACTCATGGTCACTGTTTTGGGGACAGTCTGGCTGGTGTTTCTGGGTAGATTTGCTCAGAAACCTCTAAGTTGATCTGAGGAAGGGAGAGGAAATGTTTGTGTGTGTGCAAAACCTCCTTATTTGTTTAGCAGAGGTACCACTGATTTGTTATGTCAGTGAGACACCTTGTGAGACATATAGATACTCTCCTTTCATACCTTATGCTAATATGAAACAATTCTACTCAACTTTCACAAACAGAACTGAACATAAACATCAGTTTAAAACTGCATTATTGGCACAGGTCCGGATCTGTAAGGCATGCTGAGACTACAGCTCCCAAAGCGAGTTTTCACACATGAACAAGCTTCAGAAGTCAAATAAGCAAAGGTCACAACCTTACGTTAACCTTCTTTGGTAACCTGTCATTTCTGATTTCTATTATTGTGCTCTCCTCTGTCAAGGCAAGTGAAGGAAGTTAGAGACAAACAAGTCCTGTGATTAGCTATTGATGAAAAGAAGCTTTTATTTTACTGATTAGAGTAATATTGCAATCACTGCAACCCCATCCCCAGGGGCTTCAGTCAAACCTTGGAGCCCTGGCAGGTTTCCTGACTTTTGCCAGAGGGACTTTCAGAGCAGCCACATCCAGAGCTAGTGTGTGACTTTGCAAGGCCATCACTGGTTACCCCAGTAATGGATCAGTCACTGGTGTCACTGGTTTAGCCTGCTCTTAGGTCAGAGGGGAACAGAAGAGTTAATAGTTGGATTAAAAGGAATACTGAGGGAATTTGCTAAGTGAAAGAAAGTGGTTATTGGAAAGACTGCAGCGTTTATTTAGTCTGGAAGGTTTGAGGTGTTACTTATTCTTGTCAAACTCCATTTTTCTCCAAGAGGACAAACATGCTAATTCTGCATTTGAGCTGTTTTCCTTGCCCAAGAAATCAATGCACCAGGCTACTGCCATGTCCTGTGGAAAAAGCCTGAAGGACATAAATACCATGCACCTCTAGGGAAACACCAAGAAGCTTTTAAATTATTATTTATTTATTTTTAATTGAACAGGAGAAATTAGTCCACTGAAGGGAATCAGGATGCTTTTGCATTGTTATCTGAGAAAATTGTGTTTGATTCATACACTACATGCCATGACATGGAGTTAAGTTATTTTCAGGAACACTTCAATAGCAGGAGGATAAGGAAACTAAATGATATTTTACAAAAAGAAAAATGTACCACTTCTGATCATGGGTGCAGCAAATGCCACTCTGCATGAACTGAAATCTTAGACCAGTCGAGTGAAGGCACTCCTGGATGAGGTAAAGCCACCCAGACTTCCTAATCTTCTTCTGTTTCAAGAGCTTGTCTTGATCTGGAAATAAACTACTTCTAAGAATTGTATCACAATTACCTAATTACTTGTAACTGGGTTGCTGTGCCCACTTAATGTCCATCTTAGACAATTAGGAGAGCAGACAACTCCATCTTGTGACCTTAACAAATCCTGGGTTAACAGTCTTAATAACGGAGATATTTTAATGTATCGATTTTTAAGAGGAATTCAGGATGGAAGAGAAAAAGAATAGGCCAAGAGAGAAAAGAGGACAAAACCTCATTTCTGGTATTTCCAATAATACCACTTCTAGTATTATTAGGTACTTTTGGGTACCCTGAGACTCCAACATGGGTTCTTATGGCTAAGTCAAAAAACTCCCAAGTATTGAAGCTTCAAAATATAAAAAAGCTGTGAAGCACTTTGCCAGAGGTTGAAGAATAAACATTTTCTTCCCGATTAGTTTGAACATCCAGAATACTGGTAGATGTCTGATTATTTGAAGGGAATTCAACACGAAGCAGCACCTATTTTTGTGTTTAAATATTGTTTATTTATGGTTGCTCCTGCCTGTCAAATCAGTATCTTTAGTCACAAATAAAAAGCATAATTACTGCTTTTGATTTCAGATCCCAGTTGATAAAAATCACGGGTTCCCTTATTACTCTTATAAAGAGAAATATATTAACTAAGTTAAGAATTGATTATGCATTTAAAATGCTATTTTACATTACGCAGTGAGACTTGTGTGGGTTTCTGGAGACTGTTGAATGTCGGTGGGAGAACTGTGTGGCTGCAGAGAAGGTTGAGGCAGAAACTGCCACTACTATGGAGACACCCATAGCTACATTTGCTAACTTCATTGGGCATGTAGATTTATTTCTACTCCCTAGTAAGCCTGATTCTTGTTTTCAGGCATTTGTCTCTGACTCTTGAGAAGAAATGAAGGGTGGAGGTCATTTGTCTGACCTTCCTTACTCTCTCCCATGCTGCTTTCAGAGCCAGCTGGGATCAATAGATATGAGAAGCTGTCCCGCTCTCTGAGGCAAATAGTGTCATCTTTCTGCATTTGTCTCGTGGTGGAACTACAGCAAAAAATGTGCTCTAAATAAGTAGTAAAAATTACAACAGATTCATAGTGAAGGTAACATTAACTGTAGGTGGTTGTGTCCAGTTCTGGGCTTTTCAGTTTGCAAGAGAGGGAACTACCAGAGGGAGTCCTGCAGAGGTTATGAAGGGACTGGACCTGGCCAAGGCTTAGGAAAGGTAGTGTGGCCTGGAGAAGATTGAGAGTGGATCTGATCAAAGCTGATCAGTATCTAAAGAGCAGGGGTCAGGAGGATGGGACCAGCCTCTTTTGTGATGCCCAGCAATGGGGCAATGGGTGCAAACTGGAACCCAGGAGCTTCTATCTGAAGATGAGGAGAAACCTCTTTGCTATGAGGGTGCCAAAGCCTGGCCAAGGCTGCCTAGAGAGGTTGTGGAGTCTCCTTCTCTGGAAAGGTTCAAAACCTACCTGGACACTGTGATCTTGGGCATCCTGCTGTGGGTGACCCTGCTGGAGCACGGGGATGGCACCAGATGATCTCCAGAGGTCCCTTCCAACCTCTGCCACTCCATGATTCTGTGACTTTTAAAATGAATCCTGATTAATGGCTAGCCCAAGGCAGGCAGGAACCTGAGCTGAATTTTGATGGAGTCATTTTGGGCTTGCAGTGACTGTTGGCATGTAGGGAACGTTGTGAGTAGGTTTGGCTTGTCCCCTATTTTTTTGCGCACCCTCCCGAGCCTAATCCACCCAATTACATGCCAGGGACCCACAAACCGTTTCAATCTTTTTTGAATGCATCATATGCTAAACTCAGTAAAATCAATCATTTTGTGCCTGGCCTGCTTCCCTTCAATCAGGGAAGGACAGATATATCATTCTAGCCAGATCAGACACTTCCAGCCTATTTTTTGAGCACTTATGTGGCCATCTTTGCTGAGAAGAGCATCTGAAGCTCTGCTAATTGATTTATTTTTAATTTATTTTAATCGTGCTTGCTTAGGTTTTTCCTGATTCATGCTTGAATATTACTAAGTCTTCGCACTCCTCTCTTACCCCCTGAACAAAGACGGCTGTGAATTAGACCACATAACTTCTCCCATCTGATATCCCTCAGGGTAGATGAGCTAACAGTTATGACAGCTTCTTCCAAAGTGAGGATTACCGTTGAAGAGCGAGCTTATTTATCCTGGATGCGTGTTTTTATTGATTGGAGCTGCGGACAGGCACAGTCGGTTTTCAGTCACTCTTTCAAGCAGAAGTTTTCTGCAGACCGGTTGGGTAGAAAGGGCTGGTGTCAGAAGCAATATCCTAATCTTGGAGTTCCAAAGGAACAGCTGAAGGAGTCCTACCTGCATTTGCAGCCATGGCTCTCAGGACAGACTGGGACCACTTATATTTCAAGAATTCAATGATTATTTCAAGATAATCGTGGTAAATCTATTTTTTCCCTGGAGGTAAAATCTTTTTTTTCTGTGGAGGAAAAGTCTCTTCTGTGGAGGTTTTTATATTTTTAGTGTCTAGATTTTTCTCTTTGAATGCTGAATTCAATTACAGCATTTTAATAACAGCCTTTTGCATAAGCAATCCACACAACTGGCAGTTTAATTTTCAGGTTCTGTGAGGATTACACAGGGTTGGGTGTAGTGCAGCTTATCGACATGTCATACGCTTCCTGCAGCACATCTTCTGCTGTCTTCCAAAGCAGCATGGTTTTTAAAAAAGCATAATATTATTCATAAACAACAGAAAACTGGCACCCTGTTTGGCATTTCAGCTACCAGATAAATTATTGATCACTGATCTGACATGGATGGCAAGGGAAAAATTGTTTCTAGATGTCACAGGCCTCCCAGGTAACAACAGCCAAAGAGTCCCATCTCTATGGCATCTGCTGGTCTAGTCCATATGGTGCTTGAAAGCTCTCTGTGCGTCACAGCTGATTATACACTTGGCACATGGGCTGCTTCCCCATGGCTCCCAGCTCCCGCGGCTTCCTCTGGGATCTGAAAAGCCTCACATGGGTTCCACCAGCTGGAAGGAAACGCTAAGTGGGAACCATAACTTGCTATTATCTTTGGAAAGGAGTGGTTGAGTAAAGAATGACAGTCATCCCCTTCATGGTTTCACTGCGCGACTCCGGTTCTTGTGGTTGTTGAGTTTGAGCAGAAAGTTGGGCGTGAGCAAACATAGCAGCTGAAAAGTTTCCTTTGTCCAAACCTCTTGATGCATAAATCTTTATTTATCAGCTTTTGACAATGAAAGCATTTAAGGTTTGGAAATATTGCAGTATTTGCTACACTTCTCAGGGATTTGATGTCATTTAATTAATGCGAGAGCTTTGAATAGATGAAGAGCGCTGTATAACTCTGTGAAAAGACTATGGTTGTCCAGAGAAAAAAATAATATTTAGAAATAATATGACAAAAATGATAGACTGCAGTACAAATATATTTTGAGATCTTTTGGGGGCTCTGATTAGTTGATATTAGCTAGTTTCTTGCATTTATGACTACCTCTGAAAGGCAGGTTATGGAGAATGTTAACATTCCACTGGGCTGATTGACAATAATTAGTTTATTTTAAGGGAGAAGAAAGAAGCAGGGTATTGTTGCAGCTGACTAATGTGAATTAAAAGCTAGGTAATCTTTTCTGCAATTACAGAGATACAATGATTGCCATTGTCAGAGAAGAAAATACAGTCGTGCTTTCAAGAATCATTGTGTAGGAAGAGCTTTGCAAGCCTGAAATTGAAGCTCTGGTCATGGTCTCCAAAATTACAGTTAGTAGTAATTTTATGCAGAAGTAAGACTTTTGAATACTTAAATTATAGCTTGTTTGTAGCAAGGTATTTACTAGCAAATATAAGCATCTTATAAACAGCACATGAGTCATCTCGGGGTTCATTTCGAGCGCATCGAAAATGTAAATTGCGGCTGAATTATTCTTGTGTAGAGAGGCAAGGCTTAGAAACCTTCGATTCATACTTTAAATGGAAATTATGAGAGGAAAAATGGGCACATTTGCCTTTCAGTGGAGAGTATTGTGCAGGGTAACTACTGCTTTTTCTATGGCTTCGCCTACAGGCTACGTAAACAAGGACTAACAACTCCCAAGTGGTGTTTATATTCCTCTTTAGAAGCATTTAATACCAGTTGTCGCTTGGACAACTAATAGAAATCCCTTTTTTTTTTTTTTTTAATTGAAATGCCTGTGGATTTTACAAGCCATCTGATCTATCCTTAAAAAGCTTTAAGACAATTCGTGATAAAATCTAAGCTAAACAGAAATCCGTCAGCTTCTCTGTTCAAAGTGTTGGCCCAAAGGAAGAGATCCAGACATGACTGTCAGCAAGATAGCAACTGCTGGGAGGGCTACAGCTCGTTATTAAAAGATCAGTAGTTTGATCAACAT
>WEIS01083672.1:2008-12573 GCA_013389965.1 Todus mexicanus
GGCCTATAATAATCTAATTAAGGCTGAGCCACACCAACTTTACGACAGATGAAGGATGTCTAGAAAGGTGTTAAGTTTTAATTTTACAGCAGTTCACCTCTACAGAATTTTGTAGCATACCCTTCAGATCAACAAAATTCTGTTGTGTCGACAGTTTAGCCACAAAATACCACAAATGAAATACCACAGAACAGCTTTTAAAAAACGGCATTGATCAGAGACTAGTTTATAAGCTTTAACAAAGCCCATGTACAAAACTGTGAAAGTATATAAGATATTAATTTATCTTAAAGACAAAAACCTTTGCAATGCCAAAATGAATTATTAACATCTTTAAGGCAGACCACTCAAAAAGATCAAAGGCACATTCCAAAGAGATTTTTTATATATATTTAAAACAAACTTAATAGCAAAAGTACTGGTAATATTAATGTATTGCAATAGAGGGATTTGCAGTGGCTGTCTACGACTTCATTATTACTATCCTTGTTTAAGGGTTGACCAAGGAGATTAATCAGATGATTTTGTACTCCTGTGTGATAAACTGACAAGTTACTTAACAGTCAGACCACCAAGGCATCAGAGTCCACTTATAAAGATCCTCTCTGCATTCAAAACGCATGTGAGAACAATGTACTCATGGAAGATTCTTGAACCATTCTCAAAGAACACATCAATAAAACCTCAAAAAACCCCTAACTCATCGAAAGAAGTGTGACCAGCAGGTTGAGGGGGGTGATTCTCCCTCTCTACTCCACTCTTGTGAGACCTTATTCAGAGTACTGTATTCAACTCTGGAGCCTGCAACACAAGGACATGGACCTACTGGAGCAAGTGCAGAGTAGTGTCATGAAGGTCATCAGAGGGCGCACCTCTCCTGTGAAGACAGGCTGAGAGTTGGGGTTGTTCGGCTTGGAGAAGACAAGTCTCTGGGGACACCTTATAGCAGCCTTCCACTACCTAAAGGAAGCCTACAAGAAAGCTGGAGAGGAACTTTTTACAAGTACTTGTAGTGATAGGACAAGGGGTAATAGCTTTAAACTGAAAGAAGGTAGATATAGATCAGATGTGAGGAAGAAGTTCTTCACTGTGAGACTGATGAGGCACTGGAATAAGTTGCCCAGAGAAGCTGTGGATGCCTCCTCTCTGTAAGTGTTCAAGGCCAGGTTGGATGGGGCTTCGAGCAACCTGGTCTAGAGGAAGGTGTCCCTGCCCCTGACAGGGGTGTTGGGACTAGATGATCTTTAAGGTGCTTTCCAACCCAAACCATTCTATGATTCTATGAATAAAATCACTCCAATGAACTAGATCTCTAAAGGCAAACACAGTAACTGTCAAACCATGCTGAGGAAGCGGCTTTCATGACGCTTCCTACTGAGAAACAGAAAGACACACTTTTATACTCAAATTGTTTCACCAAGTCAGAACTTGGTCATATTAACCTCAATGCTTCTCAGAAAACAGACACACAAGTTAAAATTCTAGGAAACCTAAAATATTATGCAAACTTGTACTTCACTAACAAATTTAATCTTAGCTGACTAAAACTTATGGTACTTCAAACTCAGTCAATATCACAAGGGCTAAAAAACTCATTATGATAACTAAATGTAGTGCCACCGTACTAAGTCCCCTCTAAAGCAACAAGCTGTGAGATATCCTAGTTATTTCAAAGAACCCATTTAGAAATAGTACAGATTTTGTGGTCAAAAGGAATGACAGTTTCTTCCTCTTTCTGTGAGAGCTCGGAATGAGTTTCTAAAATAAAGTTACCTTTGCTAGTAGTGGCATTAAGGTCTTGCAGCCCCAGTGAAATTCCAGAGAAAGCAGAAATTAATGTAACATCTGCTGCCCGTGGCCAGGCATTTCTAAGCAAATTGACTTTATTAAATAATTGGTAACTTGTTTATATTTCTATAGCTTGCTTTAGAAACATTGATTGATTCCAGCAATCCCATAATTTCATTGTCCTATAAACTTGACTGGAGATAAGTAAGGATTTATGCTCATGGATCAATAGCTCCACATTGACAGCAAAAGCCAAAGAATCCTGCCTAGACTAGTCTTATAGTTGCAGAGCTGTATAAATGTTTGCCTTTGTAACAATATCATGCTAAGAACCAGTAAGTTATCTTTTCTTCTGTGAAGTTCAGCTTTTAAACACTATGAAAAATACCTAACTTTCTTTGTTTGATTGAAAAGCTACTCTAGATAGCAAACTCAAGGCTTGAATTCTCCAAACCGTGTTTCAGTGCTGGACCACAGGTCAAAAGAACTGTGGAAAACTTAAAAGAAGCACCTTGTTCTATAAAGTAATTAACTAAACTGTGCTTATCAACTTCTCTTTCATCCGTTAGCTTGTGGGATTAACACCAAAATATATAAAGCCCAGTTCTTTTCTGCACTTCGCAAGTAGGAAGATGTAGCATACTGGCTTTCCCCAATTAACTGAAATATTTTGAGAGCTCGATGTGTTATCTCTAGCTACTACATTTTCCACCTTACCTCTCCAGTTTGCAGTTCAATAATTTTATTGTGGAACCCTTTCAATATGATACAAAGAGATTTCCTTAGGGAAAGATTACATGCAGCCTCCTTAAAAGCGGGGCAGCCACCTTAGAGGCAATTAGCCACAGCAATCATCACGGCACAGAGCAGTGCAATGGCTCTTGGATTGCCAGCTGGAGAAACCCCAGACATTGCATCCTTCGAGTTGCCCTAATGGAAGAAGGGGAGTTGAAGAACAAATAGGAAGGATAAAAGGAAGAATAGCAACCAAAAAGAGGCAACCTGTCGCAGGAGGACAGCTGCAGGCAGCCACCCTGCATTGTGCTTGTGAAAAGGACAAGTCAAAAGCTGGATGAACATGCTGCTCAGTACCTCTTTCAAAAGCACCAGATTGCTGATACAGACCATCAGCAGCCTGCACACGTGCCCTGGACATCATCTGCCAGGGCCAGGATGGGGGATGGGATGGGAGCTGAGGGCAACCTGACACAGATCAGCCCTCACTAAGGGCTGCAGGCCTACCAGGCTGAACATTGGAAGCAGATAACGGGGTCCGTCAGCACAGCAAGGAGTGAGCCAAGACCAGGAGCCACCTAGGAGATCGTCAACAACTGAAGCCCCACACTCAGCCTTCAATGGGGCTTCTGGGTCCATGGGCAGAGTATGTAGGTGAGGGGCTCTCAGCTGAGGCCAATCATGACAATTAAGATCTGTTGGTGCCCTCAGAGACCTGACAGGCTCAGTAAGAAGGCCTGAAACAGGTAAAAAGATAATGACCAACACATGGGAGTAGGGTGTTTGAAAGAGTAAATTCACCAATACAACACATTTATCAGTACTCTGTCAAAACTCAAAATGACAAAAGGAGGAAGGCACCAAAGGTCCCAAAAACATTGAACTTCAGATGAAGAAAGAAAGCTTTCTTCACCTGAGTCCCACCACTGCTTTTTGAAATAGCACATGCTTGCAGAAGAAGCCCTACAGATGTGAATGGAGAATGTCCCCATGGGTTATGGCCTTCAAGCTGACATAAATGGTAGAATCAGGTCCCATCTAGAAACTGTGTGCAGTATCAGCTCTGCCTTTATGCTTTAACTGTCTAAAATCAGATTGTTTGGATGCAGTTATCCCTCTGAGATGAATAAGATAGGAAAAAGAAAGAGCAAAAGAATGTGCGATGTATTATACAACCAGAACATGCCAAAGCCAGGGCAGGCATTACCATTCAGGTACTACCACCAACTAATCTTAGCACAGAAGAGGCAGTAAACTGACACAAAGTAAAAAAAAGGTCAAAATCGAGCAAGACAGACTAATACTATTGCCACAGTAATGGTTATCATACTTCAAGAAGCCCAGAAGCTATTAGTGTACATCCACATGTACAAAGGCAATATGACTGCAAAGAAACTCAACCTGGCAGTTCAAAGTAATCACGGAGGACCAGTTCCAGTTCTTCAGCAATTCCTTAGTGGTATCCACAAAGCCTCTCTTTTAGGATGCAGAAACATCCCTTCATGAGACACGGGAGGTTGTCCTGGAGAACACCAGGTGCAGGGTTTGGTAATGTGGCTCTGACACCTATAGACAGATGGGGGGAGGTTGGTGTCCTGTTGCCTCTCTTGCCTTTGAAATTGTTCCTCATGATGAATATTTCAAAATTACAATAACTGCAGAGTGAACAATGATGCTAGATATTTTCAGATGGCTGTAAGAAACCAAAATGCATGGGGCACTGGAACATACAGAGCTGTGGAAGAAGGATATATAACACTATGGGCAAATGCAGGGACAATATAAAGTACGTTGAAAACCCTTATCTTTACTCATGCCCCTATCCAGGGGATATTCACTGCCTAAGTTTATGCATCATACAATGAATGATTCTTGGTAGATCATGCCAAATATTCCCAAAGGCCTTCTTACCCGTATGAAAGGGAGCACACATAACTAACATGCAAATTGCAGCCCCTTACCCACTGCAGAAAAGCACATGTAACATAAGGATGGCTTTAATCTAGTTCAGCCTTTTGTGCTCTCCCATTCATCGCTTTTGTGCTGCAGTCCTTTCTGCTGACCACTTGTACGCTAATTCACCAAATCAGAAATCCTGTCAGCTCTCTTATTCTCAGCAGATATGTTGTAACAAAGATGTTTATAACGGGCGAGGGGACAGAAAAAAAAGAGCGAAAAAACTAACACAATCAAAAACCAGCATTTCCGAATCTCAAGTTCTTACTTCAAGTCTTGACTTAGTTCAGGTTTTTGCTAAAGCACTAGCTCTTCATTTGTGCAATTGTCACAAATACAGGTTTTGCTGGGGGCGTAGATGATCAAGCCCTCAAAGCAAGGGAAAAAAAAAATGTTCCAGAGCTGTGAAACTCAAAGATCAGGGCTAAAATACTAATTAAACTAATTTAATTGCTCGATTAAAAAAATGCTTTTTTTTTTCCTGCAGTCTCATGAATCTCAGAGTAAATTCGTGATTTGTGAATGCTTGAGGTTAGCACTACTGGCATAAAGGCATGAACCCAATAAGCTGACCTGTTAGCCATGGGAAAAGAGGTTAAGTGGAAGACTAAATAATGTGACATACGAGTTGATACAGCAAGAAGAACTTAGTCTCAACAAGATTTCAACCCTGCTGACACTCATCTAACTTGCTCTCTCAGGCTGAAGAGTAGATGGGATCTGAGCATACGGTTCACAGTGAGTCTACCCTCCTACCTCTCTCCTACCTTCTGCTGCCTTCTACCAGGTGTCAGATAAGCACAACCTTTGACTGCGGCTGCAAAAATGAAATTCACGTTCTTCTTAGCTTCAGTGAAACACAACAACAACAGCAACTAACACCTATGCAACAAAACTTTCAGCCACCATACTTTATCTGTTTACCGGCTCCTGATGAGAGCTAAGGCTCATGGAAAACCATGGCTCTGTGACAATAGGGGATGACTGCTCTGTACTCACCACAGACCCTAACAAAGCCTTCAAGCTCCAAGAGTCTCAAGGTTTGTTTTTTAAAAAAATTCTTAGAAGTTTCTTTCTACTCTGAATATGATGCTGCTTTCTTTACCTTCAACCAATTAAGTTCAACAAACTCAACTGAACAATCGCAATGATAAATCAGCTCTAGTATGAGCTTGGCCAGCAACCCTGGCATCTGTCCACTTTCTAACTTCATCTCTTCTTCCTCACCATCCATTTCAAAGTATTTATTTTAACTCAGAACACCACTACCTGTAGACACTTCCACTTCGCCCGACTCTGATGGTTATACTCATGCAGCAACCAAATCAGCATGATGGGATCTCTGGCGCACCACAGAGTCTTACAGCCATCAACAAAAATTTAAACTAAGTGCATTGGAAGAGATGCAGTTTAGAGGGCCAGACCTGTCAGACAGGTACCACAATGTATGGGTTACATTCTTTTTAAGAGCCTCTGCTCTGTCTGTGGCATTTCAGGCTAACTAGAGAAACCAGCAGCTACCCAGATGCATGGCAAAGGAGCTGGGACTACTTCAACAAGCCCAGGGACAGTGGGATGAACTGTAATTCATTTACCTTATATTTGTAACTGAAGTGACATATGAATGCAGGATGCCAGATGGAGTAAGCTGACTGGAAATGGAGAAGATGGGTTTCAGATGGGACCTATATTTATGCAAGACTAGAAGCTGAGAGCAGAAACAGCAGAGACCCCACACAGGACAAAACCCTCACCGTACACTTGATAAAACATAATTTCTTCTAGTCACCTTTACCTTAGCTTTCCTTGGCCAACTCTAAAGCAGTGGGACATCAAAAGAGGGCAGCGGGTGCTGAGAGGGGCTTTTGGAGGTGCCCACAGGTATTTTAATGGGATAGCAAGCAAAGACATTTTTCTAAAGTCTGGTACAGGTAGGTGCACTGTCCCTGTATGATGCCCTCAGCTCTCTGGACGGAAGGTACCAACTCTAATACTGGTTTTCTCTTGGTATATGTAACTCCAGTTAACCTCATTGGAGCATTGTGAGTACACGGAGAAGATTACACTCCTTAATGCGCTGTTACAGCTGTATTTTAAATGCAATATTACACACTTTCTATTATGGTTCAAGACCGCTCTTCAAGACTGTTATAAACCTCAGAAAACAAGGGTTTATAATGGAAACACTGAAACACTCAACTCTAAAAGCCCCAGCAGAGTGGAAATATAGCTATAAATTCAGCTTCTGTTTTCCAGCATACACATTGACAAGGTATGAAGAATATGTATTTCTACACTTAGAATAGACAGATGTACACATTCCTCAGGGTAACCTTTGCTGTAAAACTGGAGGAGGGAAAGAGCTCAAAGTGGAAAGAGCAACCTTTTGTCTTGTCTTTTACGTTGTTACTGCGATTGCAATAATGATATAAAAACACCAACTGAAATTTACTAGGCTGTGCACAGGGGTTGGATTCTGAATGCCTTTTTTTTAAAAGGGTGGGTTGTGTTTCTGTGGTCAGCAAGGAAAAGACACAACTCTCCCTAAATCCCTTCAGCCTCCTTTCTTTTTCTTTTTTTTTCTTTTAAATAATTGGCTATTTGGATACTGTTCAAAAGACATTGCAAATCAACTTGCTATCCACTGCAAAAATGGATATTCTCTTCTACACATAATCTGTTCCCTAGCTTCTTAGCAGTACCAAGGAGAAAAATTTGAACTAGCAATTACTAGCCTTGCTAACGTAAAAAGAACCACAATCTGTTTAGCAAGAGAAAAACAAGCAGGCAACTGTACTATCATTGAGGCTGCGGCATCTGGGAATTTCTTTAGATATTAATAGCAACAGCAGAGGTGGGTCAATATAATCCCATTAGCCACATCATGCTGTTTGACTTCTGATATGTACGAGGAAAAGAAAACAAAACTGACGGGGTTGCTTTTTGGGAGGTATGTTGATGTTGGGTAAACAGGAAAACCCATGCCTGTTTTAGACATGGTAGTTTCACCGGCAGATGGGGAAAGGTGGAGCAGGGAGGTCCATGCATTTTGTTGGCACAGCCCTCATCTCCAGTAGGGAGCGGGGAGAGGCCTCTGCTACTGCTGCTGCTGCTCCTGCTCATATAGGGCTTGGTGCAATAGGAGGTCTCACCACCACCATGCTCTTCCTCGGGCACCTGCACTGCCCCAGGGTTTTGGTGCCATCACCAGCCATGCCTCTGCTCTGGAGACAGAACTGCCAGTCCTGCAGTGGCTCTCATTGCCTGGGTTAACTTAGAGTACATTGTGTCAGTGTACAAGGAAATATCCAGAATTCAGCAAGGCTGCATTCACGTGTGGTCCTTGTTTTTTATATTAGTGCTGCTCACATTTGGGAAAGTTTCTTGAACATGCAGGGAGTGCTTTCAGGCTCAGACACCCCTATAAATTATTTTCTATTACATGCATATCAGCAGCATCACTAATACTGTTAACATCAAGAACATCAGATACACCAGAAATCCATGAGATAAACAAAAAAATCACATGAAAAGCAGCCCATGAGCCCTCCCCATTACAGTTGCTCATTTTTTTAAGGTAATGAATAATGAATTAGTTGGCAGAAAGTTTAGCGCGTCTTACCAACACCTCTAACATTAGCAATAGCATCCTTATTTTAGATGTATATCCCCTCCTTGTGGGTAACCATTCGAGGCCACTATGTTTGACATTTCTGCATGCTTGATTCGTGAAGGACACCCGCTCATTAGCTTGCTGCTTTATGCCTTTCCATACGACAGCAGCCTTAGTGACCAGGGCGCACAAACCCAACACACCCAAAAGCCGTACCTCCACGTTGACCCAGAGGTGCCAAGTCTCCAAGCAGGAAAGGAACTGCCTCATTGTCCAGACTTGTGCAGCATTTGGCAGCATCTGCGGAGATTAACAGCAAAGCCATTTTATTACCATTAAAAGGGCAACGCAATTCCCAGCAGAACTGAGAACTGCCTTTCGTGTCTTCTCTTGGGTGAGACCTTTACCAGAACTGACTCCCGGTTTTGCTTCCACCTTTTTCATTTAAATAGGGTCTTGCATCAGTAGCTTTAGCTAAAAACTCCCACTCTGCTCCTGCAGTCCTCAGCGTGCCCACTGCTTGCTGTCCTACCTCAGAAGGAGTAGCTGAGAGCCAGTGTCACTGGTCATAAGTCATGCATACAGCAAATCTGCAGTCTTCAGTGTAATTAGTAAATTATTTGTAGGAAGGGACCATCAGAGTAATACCCTGTCCTTGAATCCAGTCCTTGTGCATTGGGGATCACCATCTGATGTGCATTCTGCCCTGGAAGGCCTGCAGAACATCCTTGTGCAAAGTACTTCCCAAAACTCTCCAAGAAATTTACACTCCGGTGTAAGGACCAACAGCAAGGCTGGAATAGCTTCTTGGGTACCTACCAGTGAGAAGATCGCAGTCAAAATGTTCAGGAGTGTTTTACCTGATCCATGAAGCACACAAAGCCGTTTCTCCTCCCTGTGCTTTCCTGACGGGTGCTGTTTTATTAAGCAGCAGGATGAAACCAAAGCATTTTCAAAGACTTTCTCTGTGGTGATCGGCACACCCCGAAACCTTCAGTCACCTCCAGTTCAGCAAACAGCAGAAGTGCTGGAACAAGGAAACACACGCAGGAAAAGGCTGTTGCAGCCACTTATGAAAATCTGTATTTGGCTATCTCTCTCTACTTAGACCTAGAAAGTCAACGTAAAAGGAGGAAAAATAAATAAATAACGAAGAATTTAAAGAGCAAGCTTTAATCCAGCGAGAAGCTGTATGTTATAAGATTCTTCTTCACTAGAGAAATATTTCTAGTCCCTACAGGGAGTGGGATTCCCTCCCCCACCTTCTTCTAAGATTGAACGGTTATTTATTCCCTCTAACCTTTACATACAGGAGCCAACAGCCACACTTCTAACCTCAGCTGCAAGGCAGAATGGCATCTCTCCGTGCGCTAACACCGCAGACGCGTCCACAAACCAACCCAAACCCAGATGACTTTGCTAAACAACGTTCTGTGAGAACTTGACAAAACCTCCCAGCTAGAATCCAGAGGGACCAAGGGTGGGTGACAGGATTTGCAACATATACACACACACACACTCTTTGCCTCCTCCACCAACTCCACAGCAAATACTGGGAGATCCTTACCCTTCAGTTTCTCGACGTGCTTCCTCTGCCGGTTCCTGGTTGGGCTGCCAGGAGGTAGCACCCCGAGGGGAGCGGTGGCGAGCGGAGTCATCGCTGCCTCCCACGGACGAGACAGGTGCTTGGAAAGCTGCCCCAGGCCCGGCAGACAGTCGGACTACAACTCCCAGAAGTCCCCGGGGCTCCCTGCCCTGCTTATCCATCGCTGCTCCTCGCCACGCACCTTGGGGGTTGTAGTTCCCCAAGGTGCAGCATCATCCCTCCGCCCCGCCGCTCCCACTGACATGCCCTCGCTGGGAAGGGAGGCGTTGCACGCAAAGGGAACAAACACTCTGAAACCTATTTTATGTATGATTTAAAAAAACAACACAACCCTATATCTCTATATGTATTTCTTTATAAAAAAAATAAAAATATGTTTGTCTGTAGTAAGGGTCACAATGGGATGTTAGCGTACTTGCAACGCTCCTCATTCTGGTGGGGCTTCGATTTGCTGGGCAGGAAGGGGGCAAAAAAGTGAAAGAAAAAAAAGGCTGATAAGCGAGTATTGCCAAATAACTTTGCAAAATCAGATGGGAAGAACATAAATGTTCCCATACACTAATCAGTTAACGAGTAGCCTCAAGCCTACAAACGTGCCCATACTTAACTGTATCCTCCACTGAAGTGAATGCAATTGAATCTCATACTCCAGTTGTTCCAGAAACTCGAGGCCTCTAGAAATTATAAGCATGGCTTAGTAATGGCGAGATTTTAGAAGTAATTAAGGGCTTATCCACATTGGGAGTTGCTGGAGAGTAGCTTCACTTGCACAGCTCCTTTTCCCTGTGCTGGGCATGTATTTCACCCTAACACTGCTTTATTCTGAATTAGTTTGCACCATTCAGGCTTTAAATTCACTAGCTACCT
>WEIS01083682.1:7800-40022 GCA_013389965.1 Todus mexicanus
AAAAAGACATCTATCTGAAAAGCCATGGGCCAGGAGCAAAGAAATGAAGTTGAATTAAAATCTGGCTTTCTTACTGCTCTTCCACTCCCCCACTGAGCTAACAAGTTTCTACCATCTTCTGTCATCTGCTTCTGGAAAGGCAAAGGCTTCAGGCACCTTTCTTTTTCTGTGCCAGCATCATTGTAATTACATGAGCACCCACCAGGAGTCTTGTGTTTTCTTCGTCGAGTCTATCTGTTAGTCCAACCTGTAAGGAATGTACTTTTGGTGTCTTTCCTTGTGCATCCACATACATGATCCACTGCCACTTGGCTGTTATTTGTTTTTCCTGCCTCACAGGAACAGATATTCAGGAGGAAGAAAGTAAAGGAGAGAGTGCTCAAGGTACCTCACAACATGACTTGGCTTGCCTTCTGAATTATTGCTGCCCAAAGCTAACGAGCATTTCTCCCCAGACTTCCTCTCACTAGAACAGAAAACTGACTTGGTGTAACAAGATTTTCCACATGCCTGTTGTTGTTGGGTACAGGCTATGCAAGGCAGAAAGGTGAAATATTTTCTTGGTTTGAGGCAGCTGCACAAAAGCAAGAGAAGCTTTTGTAGAAATCAAGAGATGTAATGAGTGAGCTCAGATTTGCATTCAAACTTAACCTCAAATCCTCAAAGGCAGAGAAATTTGAGGTGATCTTTTCAGCTTGTTTCCTTGATGTCTGCTGGAGGTTCAAGTGGGTGAATACAATTTTGTGGTGTGTGTATGGGCGTGCATGTACCTGCTGATTATTTATGTGAACTTTGGCATGTGTGTTTACATGTGTATTCAGGGCTTGCTCCAGTGCATTTGGCAATACCAATAAACCTATTTTCCGGTGTTTACCTAAGCAAAGTAATAATCCAGTTGTACTTACAGCATTTTGCAGCCAGGACACTTGGGGCACTGCAGAACAACAATAGAAGCATTTCAGAACACAATACAAACACAGTAGTAAAATAATCTTATAATTAAAACAAAACATGCTGAGTTCCTGAGGGGCAGAGCAATGGAGAAGTCAGAAAGGAATAAATATGTGGTTACAATGGTTTTGTTTCAAAGCACACTGTGAGAAATTATAGTTCAGATGGATTTAGCAGGCAAGTGGCAGCAGGGTGAATTCCTGGCGCTGGAGCCCTCTCTGACAAAGATTCACACTAGAAGCTGAGCTATGTCTGGTACTGACACACAATCAAATTAGGCTTGAAGGAAGCAAGCTTGGAGTATTGCAAGCATCAGTGCCATAAAGGGCTTTACACCAGCAGTGTCAGCATGTGATGGTTTCTTTGCCCCAGAGGAGGCAGCCATCGCCCTGAGCACAGGGCATGGGAAATTTAATCGGTGATGTTTTAACCTGCTTGTGAGGACTGAGGGAATGACCTGCCAACCGATGTGGGAGCCATGTGAAGGGATGGGGAATGACACCTGTGATCCCAGAGGTGAGGTTTGCTCCAACGAACAGCAAAAACGGTGTTTTATGCCTGTGGCTCATCCCAGTTACAAAACAGACACTCCACCCTCCTCTTTTATTACACATGGCCCTCACCTTCCCATAAATTTACTCAGAGAAACTGAAGTCATCCCACTGGGACCACCAGCTCCCCAGCTCGCCTGCTCAGCCACTGAGGGGTCCCCAGTGAATGCTGTCAGAGCCACCATTGTTCCTCCTGTGCAATATCTCTGAGCACAGCACAGAGCTATAAAGCCAGCAGGAGCCTTGCAGACAAGAGCCTCATGATTTGTCGAGCTCCTTCTCCAAGGCTAGTGCCACATAAAGGGAGCTGCATCTGGCGATAAGTGTCTAGCTCCAAGGCTACTGGAAGCTAAATAAACTGATGTTTATTTGTTGTGCGGCAAACAGAGCTCTAAGCTGGATGCTGCCCGGTGCCTTCCCCATGTGAATTGAGGAGTTCCTGCTCAGATGCCAAATGTTAGAGCTACCTTTGAGTGCCTGACATTGATTTCAATGGGATGCAATTGCTGGAGCTTGGTTCTCACTGAACAAAATGAAAGACCTTAAGCAAAGTCGTGCCTGATGGAGCTGTTTGGTTTAGCGAGAGGAAGGCTGAACACTGCCTTCTACATTTTCAGCTCTATGCAATAGGCATTTTTCACTCCCAAACAAACTCCTGTAGTATTCCAGGAAAGATGCCAGGAAGCTCTAAAGAAGGAGCTTGGGATCAGGGCTGAGCCCTGCTGATGGCGTGCACAGTGAACTAGAAATACTGGTGGGAGGGAAGAGTACCGGAGGGGGAAAAAGTGGTAACCAGGAAAGCACCAACCCTTCACTGGAACAGAGTTGTTGAGCATCAGCTTGCTGAGGGAGGTTCCAGGACGCCATGGATTGTTCTGGCTGTTCTGCAGAAGTCCCAGTGCCATTGCAGCAAAAGACCCCACAGCAACCTGTTTGACCGTCTCGATAACAGCGTGTCAGAGTTCCACAGTGTGTGAAACCCAATGTAGTATAAAAATAAACCAAACACTTTGATCTAATCCCACTGACATAAACACAGTCACGAATTCCATGTGCCAACTCAGTCATGAATGTGACATCCATATTTTCCCTCCAATTTAAAGAACGTCAGATGATCTTGGTTCAAACTTTAATTTAATATAACCAAGTAGGGAAAGCGCCTTCAGTGTATAAACAAAGTTACTTGTTTGCTTTATCAGAAGAGCATAGAATAAAAATTAGTTACCAATACTTGTACAGTGCAAAGACAATGACTGAGAGCCTTGGGTCTTGGAGTACCCTCACTAAAAAAGGAGGCAGAAGACACTGTTCTACAGTCTTTACATTCCCTCCATCAGCTCTCCCTGTGTGATGGGTCTGGCTGGCAGGGGTCATACTGAAATTTCCACAAACACCCTACCCTCAAAAGTCTAGTCGTTACATGAAGATGCATGGTACTGTGTATCGCAGGTACAGCACTCAGAATCAGTACTGCCAATGAAGTTATTGGTGGCTGAGAGGTTGAGAGTTTAAGGTAGTATTGAATCAAGAACCAGAATAGCTTAAAATTTATAGTATAAGTGTCATTACTGATCATCTCCAGTCTATGCCTTAGCTGTAGAAGTTCCTGTGGCAATAAAACCAGCATCCCTGCAAGACTCAGAGCCCGAGACTCCAAGCTGTCCCACCCTAGTCTCAATTTATCAGGCAGAACCAAGCAAGAACAGCTACATCAGCTCTGTCATTTCAAGGTTAAATGTTTGAAATGATCTAATATATCAAAGAACACCTTCTTTGTTCTCAGAAGAATAGGATATATTGGGCCAATTGGTGTAATTAACCCCCAAAGAAGGACTGAATTCCACCTGTCCAGAATGCCTCAAGTGCTGCCTTTCTCTCCAAAGACCTCCTATTATGCTGCCTCATGTATTATTAGTGACATTAGACCTATATCTATGGCCTCTCTCCCTGTCACAGTTCCTACACATCACACACTGACATTGTCCTTTCCTCCTAGCTTTCATAAAGAATGACATTTTTGACATCACCCTATGCGCAAGAAATAAAGCAGCAGCAAAGCAGGGAGCTATTCCAGGATGAAAACACACAGATCCATCTAGTTAGTGATCTGAGAGTTTTGCAGGCAGGTGATGTCTCCTGTAGGTTTCTTCTTCAGATGGAAGGAAAAAGGATACATGGAAGACAGAGCCTGTCACCAGGGCACCTGGTGAGAAAGAGACTGAGAGTGTTCAGAAACTTCCAAAGTTTGTTTCATTCTTTTAGAACACACTTATACTTTGGGATATTTGAATTAAGCAACCTCCTGGGGCTTCCTTGCTCATATGGAGAAACTCCTTTCTTAGGTAAAGCACTTTCCTTGGGTATTTGGGCATGAGGAAGTTTAGAAAATGTGCCACTTGAGAGAGAAGCCTGGAAAGGCCAGCTATTCTAGGAAGAGATTTGAAGATACCAAAAGAGACCACTTATGTCTCTCTGTGGACACTTCTTCCTTCTTATTATTTTATTCTCTTTCCCCCGCTCCATTTTTCCTGAAAAGAACTTAAGGATAATAATCAGCAGTAACACAGATAGCAGAAAATGACAGATACCTAGAAACTAATAAAGGAGATGCTCTTCTGGGACTGATCTGGAGTCCATAACAATGTTGGAAGTCACTGCAGAACCTCATTGCTCCAATCTCTCTGTGTCGGTTTCTCATTTTTATTTTTCCTTGGTGTCAGCGCTATATCTATATGACAGTGTCATATGTAAAGGAGCAAACAGAACATTTAGTGCTGCTCAATTTTCTGAGGTCGTAGCTCAGTTTTAACTCAGTCTTTCCTCAAGCTCCTTCTGGAGAAAGAGCTGAATCATGAGTAAATAAGGAGCATGTACATAGGAAAAGGATAAACAGAGTATGAAATGTTTCTCCCGGAATTTTGTTCATTCTTCAGCCATTAGCCTCAATTTATGTACAAACAGGTGAAAGGATGGGTACACATATGTTCCGGGCTAGACAAAGTAAAATTGATGGAGGCTACAGATGCCCGAGCAAATGAGATCTCTGAGGGCTTGGAAAGAAACTTGCTGACATATCTACTCAATATTCATTGAAATGAGCTCAGGGAACTTTTCTCAATTAAAGCCTGGCTGCAGGGGAGAGCAGATCCAAGCTGAACTTTTAAGAAGTAGTTTTCTGGACCCATGAGATCTAGGGCAAAATCGGCCAAGGGATGCAGTATATTATAATGACATCTTCCAGAATCAGTGTTTTGGAGCACTCCAGCTTAATGATTCTCATCTCTCACAGTTATAGCAGTGACGCAGTGTTAACACATCTATAGCTAGCTTAGTAGCATAGCTACACCTATAAATGCAGATTCCTACAGACAAAGGGGATTTTTGACTAGTAATCAGTGAACAACAATTAGGGGAGATTCTGGTCCTAGTGACAGTAAATCTAGAATAAATCCACTGAACTCATTGAAACTTCAGCAGATTTACAGCATAGACTGTTTTCACATATTTAGTTGTAGTACTGCAGACTTACATTGATACAATCATATATCTTGTGTCCTTTTCATTTGGGGAGAGGAAATTACAGACAAGCACAGTCAGCATTACTCATCACCTCCCCAGACTGCCCATAAAAGCTCCAGAACAGGCGTGACTTTAGCAGTGAAGATTAAACAAACCTGCACTGTCATTCTAAACAATGCCTCCCTGCATGGTACTGAGCCGTATCGATGCAGTCAATTGCAATAATATCTTCCATTTCTGTGGTAGCTTTCATCTCATCGAGCATTTTGATGGAATGCTTTGACTCTCCGTTGCTGCACTGGAGCTTATTAATTAAAGATCTTTTCAAAATTGGCACTTGCAGCCTTGTTCTACTTGCCTCTGCTGCAAAGCCCTTTCCTAGAGTCTACACAGTTCATTCTGAAGCTCTGGACAACAACATCACCCAGTGACCACCCAGTGAACACCTCCAGCTGAACCTGTGAATGAATGTGAAAAGCTGTCAGAGAAAAGCCACACTCTGCAGATGAAAATCAGACAAATCTCACTGCTTGTGCTGGACTGAGGCACGTGGTGGGTCATGAATCTCCAAAGAATGGATAAATGGCCTGGCCTATCAAATATGAAATTGGAAGAAGCATACACAGGGACCCAGACTAAGAGAGAATCAAGGTCAGATGCAGACCAGGCAAAAGCTGTGCATTTTTGTCATGTTGCCTTCTCAGGTTACACCATAAACATCTGACATGGAGAGGAAAATCTTCCATGGAGGATCTGCCTCTCCTCTGCCTCCACTTTTGGTAATAACTCTAAGGTCACTGAAGGCAGAATATCATTTAAGTTAATTTGATAACTAACTCTGGAAATAAGGGAATTAGGCAATTAGTAAAATCTTTTCACTTCAGAACCTAGACAAACAGGATCACATTACTATCTGGTATAATCTAATTGAACTCCATGGATTTACAACCTCAGACAAATTGTAGCCAACAAAGAGAAGAATATAAATGTTTTATTCTGACATTTGTGACATCATAAAGTTAATATAGCTGTGCAATGAAGGGAAGATTTCTGAGCACATTTGTCTAATTTAAGTCTCATTTATAATGGAAAGTAATTAAATACATTCCATGAAATTGGAGAAAGCAGCACAGAATGCTGAAGAATGTCACTTCATTCGTGGCACAGAGATGTACTTTGTTGTTTCCTGCTGTTTATCTTTTGCACTGCAAGCAGGAATTCCCATTTATGTTCAGTTATCAGCTGCCAACCTAGAGCCCACTGGAAGATGCATGTCACTTCCAGAAGTATCTTAATAAACACCACCAGTGGAGAGACGTTTCACACTTGGCAGTTCATCTGTCAGAGGAAGAGATAACTTCAAATTATTTCCACAACCATTCTGCAAGTATTTTTGGAGGGAGGCTAACGCCAAGAAGATAACACTCAGGGAAGACAGAAGCTAGAGAGGACTCCCTGGTTTCAGTAGGGGAGAGCAGAGTTCATCAAGCTCAGGAGTGACATTCATCTTACCATTGATCTTCTTCACCAAGTTCATCAGCACAGTTGAAGAGAATGGAAATAACACCTCCTTGCAATGAACAGCCCAGTGTAACTAACAGCATCCCACGGCACTGGGGTGCCACTGCCAAACCTCTCAATCATCTCATGGAAAGCAGAGAATATGCAAGGGGAGATAGGACCCAGACAAGTGCTTGCATCACATAGAGAAGTTAAGAGGGCATCCTTCAGCCTCCATAGGATCCTGCCTCTGCAGCAGTGTCAGAATGAAAGTCCTCATTTTCCCCATCTCTCCATCACCTTCCTCCACTTCTTGGGAAAAAAGTGAGAATGAGATGGTAGTGAACTGGGAAAACAGGATGTCTCACTCACAAGCAGGTGGCAGAAACTGAGGTAAGTACAGGTGTCTTGCAGTTCATTCCCAGTGGACAGGTAAAGGAACAAGGAAAGGCGTGCATACACAGAGTCTCAGGAAAGGTGTGTGTATAATCGGTGTATCTAAGGAAAGGTGTGACTGACAGTCTCTTTCTCCTGAAGCCATCTGGCAGAAGCTCCTGGCAGCTTTCCCCATAGTGTAGCACTCCTTCAGTAGCTTTCCCCACAGCGTGGCACTGCAACCTGCTCTGGATCTGGCACAGCAGCAAGGCAGCTGCCTTCAGTTGGGATGGTGTACTGCAGCTCTTGGCAGCTGCTCTGAATTTTGGTTCTGGTGCTGGGGAGTAAAGATCAGAGCAGGGAGAGAAGCAGAGCACTGGCCCAGCTTGGGTCCTCTTCTGGGGTGGGTCTATTCCTGACGTATGTTCTTTGCATTTGGGTTTGTTTGTGCATGGAGCTCAGCAGTGCTGAGCGGAATGTCAGTGTGTCTAACAGTTTTGTCCTGGTTTTGGTCAAATCAAATAAGTGGGTCCTCTCTGATAAGGATTAGCCTGTATTTATGAAGGACTTGATGTTGTGAATGGGAGAAAGGAATGCACTTTGATGCCCTGCAGCCACATAGTTCTGGTTTAGGAAGTATGGTTGATGGGAGGTTTTTTCATACATTATTCTTTGCTCACAACCCGCGTCAGTGTAGCTACTCCAAGCACAACTTGTCCACTCATCGAGCTTTCTCCTCGGTGCCCCCACAGCACTTCAAGGTTGTAGCAGTTCTTGTGAAATAGAAGCTCCGTAATGCTGGCCAAGTATTCCAGAGAGTTTATTCCTTCTCTGCTTATGACCACAGGTGTCATTACATCATTACACTGCAGCTTCACCTCTCCCAGCTACTACCAGCTAGTAACTACTTAGTATGGGGTCGCACATACACATACATTGAGCAATGTATCTCTTCTCACTCCAACAACACTTGGACAGCAAGGATGTTGTGACTTATTTCTGCTCTAAGAAAACAATCTGCCCATCAGCTTCCCCAGCTCATGAAACTTTTTCCTGGGCACTTCTATAAGACCTACTCCGTTCTACCAAGAGTCAATGTGGAATGCACATGAAATATATATGTATTTGAAAGGCTGACAAAGGTATAACAAAGCTGGAGGCTACTGAGCAATATGTGCTCCTATGAAATGTGAACATACTGTATTTTTTGCCCCATAGGTAAACCTAGACCTGGGCCTCTCTGGCTGGCAGAAAGGTGAATCACAGGGTCTTGGAATATGTTGAGGTCAGCAAAATGTAACAAATCAAAGTTGAGGGTGGTTTTGCACTCCTTCTTTAAACCTAGGTACTAACCATGCTGAAATGCAACTTTATTATGCAGCCTGGCAAGATTTTACTGATTTTATTGAAAGAACATTTTGTTATGTTTATTAGATGTGTCAAGAAGGCATTTTATGGTGTTTATGAGATAGCGTATAAATTTATGAAACTTTAACATTTTTGTCAAAAATAGCCTTTACTGAAAATCAAATAATGCGAGTAGTAAAACCACCCATCAGACAAATCCAGGCAAAATTTTCCATCAACCAAGACACAGACTCATCCATGCAACAATCTGTGAAATACTGTCAGTGAAACCTGTGCTGTAAAGCAGCAGAATAGTTGCTGGGTGTACACACTACAGCTGCAATGCTCCCAGGTGGGTACAGATGTGGCAGTTTTGTCCGATGTCCTTGCCTCACTGCAAGTGTGGGAGTTGCAGGGCATCTGCTGGGTTTGTTGCCCTAACTTTTCCAATAGAATGGAAAGAGTTTCAGCAAAGCCTTGAGTTTCAGCAAGTCTACTCCTGTCTATGGTAAGCACTTGTCCCTCTGGGCTCCAGAGCATGACTGGCGGGGGTTTACATACTGTGCAGGAGCAAGCCTCTCAAGAGTTAGGGCTGAGCTGGCCATTAAATGAATGACAGATGCTCTCTATTAACCCCTCTCCATTCCCAAGTGAGAAGAGAAAGGGAATAAGGGGTGAGACTTATGGATTGGAAAAGAAAACTAAACCAGCTCTAATAAAAATAAGAACAATAAAAAGAAATATATACAAAATCAACATCTAACCCGAGCCCCTTGATGGCGAGTACATCACCATCACCACTGATGCCGTGGAGCAGGCACTTGGGAAGTCCCAGATTGGACTCAGCAGCAGACGAGAACAGGATTCAGGGGCTGGATTTGGGAACTGGATTCAGGAACGCACAGACTCATATCAAAGGCAGAAGAGAGAGGGGCCTCATTAGATGTTGGCCATTGTAGAAGAGAAGTTGACCCTTGTGATCTCTCAATTTTATACTAAATATGATGTATATGGAATGGAATACCTTGCTGTGGTCAGTTTAGGGTCACTTGTCCTGTCTGCTCCTCCCTGAAGGTGTGGCCTTTTACTTTTTGCACCCCCCAACATGGTACACAAGACTTAGTAACGATGAGCAAGTATAGGCAAAAGCCTTTCTGCAACCCAGTCCTTGGTAGTAACTGTAAACATTGAGCATTATCACTGCTAGAAGCAGACACTCTCTGCAAAAATCTGCCATTAACTTCAGAAAGTACAGGTACTTAGAAGAGACTTATCTGAAAAGTAAGATCACTCAATGGAATGAGTTCTATTCTAGCTCAGACCAGGACAGATCCACAAGCACATCTTCTACCAGCTCTCTGCTTCTATCTCCACTCCAAAAGCCCCTTCTGCAGATTTTTTCCTGTCTTCCCCCACTTCTCAAGAAAAAACTGCCTTGTATTTCTGGTCAGGGAGTTCCCTTCTGCTCCTCATTTTTTCTCTTTGTTCATCCTCCACAATACCAAGACAATGTGAAACCATTGATCTCTTCTCTTTCTTACTTAGGAGGTCAGTCTGGCGCTCCGCAATTGATACCCTCCTCCTTCTTGAAAACTGTGATGTGGCAGCAAGGTGAGCTGAGGAACTGATTAAGTCATTACTGAGTTAGCTGGGATCTCTGTAGCAGCTATGACAAAATTTCCAAAATTTCCATAGTGGAAAGCCATTCCCAAGTCTCTTCCCCAGGCAGGGGAAGACTTAACAACACTAAGATGCTTCCCACACTTCTTCTCCTTTGCAAAGGAGCCCTACAAAGTTGGAGAGGTGGCAGGGATGAGAGGCATCGGGAGGTAAGGCAGGAGAAATCCATATAGCAAATTGCTAGAAGAAGAGTAGGGATCAGGAGGGAAGGCTGTCAGCCCTGCCTGTGTGTTGAGGCAAGCTGTCCTTTTGCCGGAGGAGTTTGCCCTGGCATGAGTATGGCCCTGAAGGCCAGAGAAGGGAACTATTTTAAAAGAAAGGACAGACAAGGGAGATGTGGCAGCTTCATGTGGCAGAACAGTCCTCTCACAAACATAACATCACTTCACTAACAACCTTTCTGGATTTGCTTTGCTTGCATTCTTGGTGAGAAGCTGCAGCACTGCCTTTTCTTGCTGTTCTCCCTTATTTCACTAGGGAACACTTTCAAAGCACAATGTTAAGCAGGGTCCTGCAATAACCTTACCAGACCATAAGCTCTGATGATGCCAAGAGTGTGACTGTGACCAGCCAAGGGGGATTTAATCTCTTTCCATTTCCACACATCTTGTTTTGGGAAAGGTACCTCATAAAATACCATGGGAGCTGAATGCCGATAGCATCCATCGAATAGGAAAGTGCCTTGCTTATTGTCTAAATTCTCCCTAGGTGAAGAATCAGTAGACTTGGACGCCTATTTTACACATGTATCTATCTGAAAATGCTGCACTGTCATTAGTTTGATTGGGATGGAGGTATGTGCTGAAGTGATTGGTCTGGATAGGAAGAAAATGCAAAAGGCATTTTCAGCTATAGGTGCTGCTTTCAGCAAACATCACATCAAAATGGGAGCTACAAGCCAAAAAGATCAGAGAAACTGCGTAACACTTGTTGAACTAAAATATCATCAACCGTATGGCTTGCAGAACATATTTGCGCCTTCTCTCATCCCTCTATCTATAACCCCAAGACACACCTGAACATAAAGACTACTACCACCATCTTGAGAACACCCTGCTTTGCCTGGGTGTATGATGACCTACGAATTCTGAATGACCTCTCAAGTATACTGGGCAAGGTATGATATGGTATATGCAATTTCGAGAATATATATTCACTTTTGGGTACATACGCTATTAGCTGAATTCTGTTAGCTTAACCCTTGATCCAGTGAGACCCTACAGGTAAGCTGATGAATCAGCCCTGGCATGAAGCAATATCATATGGGACATCAGCAAGGGGCCAGGCAGAGAGCTTCAAAGCACAGATGTGTCCACACAAAACTTAATATACTGTAGCTCTTCCAAAGATTTTCACCTAAGCCATTTTTTAAATGAATCCAGTCTATGAAAAGTGAACATTGACTTGCTGTAGTTCACTGTGTGAATTCAAAGTGTTTCAGGTTTGTAAGAAGAGGGTAGTACAAAAGCACAAATAGAATAAGCCGGCCATTAGGTAGCATTTGTCGTGTGGCTGTGAATAACTGAGGAAAGCATGTGAGCAATACATACGAGACAGCCATAAAAGAAAGGAAGATCAGAAGGAATGTTAGAGCTTCTTCCTCTTAAGAATTTATTTAACCCACTGATGGCTTGTTTGTTTAATTCAAAATAATAATAAAAAAGTACTGAAAGCCCTCCACTGTTCTTGGATGATACATTGAAGATATCTTAACTCAGTACTTTAGGCTGGTACCCTTTGGCCTGATTGTGGTCTTGGCATAATCCTAGTGCCTTCCACCAAGATACACCCCACTGCCACAGTGCTGATTTTGCCCTCTCTTGTCAAGGCCACGTAACTGTGCTTGACAATTATAAAAGAAATACATGAAATAGAAAGAGAAGTATGACTGCAGCTTCATTAAAAATGCTTCAGTCTGAATGAACTTGGAAAGTTTTCTAGGCAAGGTTTTGAAGCGAGGGAATATTAAGCCACTTTAAAAAAATAAATCTATCAATGCTGACCCTGATCTAACATTTTCCATATCACTTCAAACACCACGATTCATAGCTGATCTGACAAGACTTTCAGAGGAGGCTTCTGAGCACTTTAAGGTCATAAAGGTCTTGGAAACAAGATGTCCTTAATATCTGAATGTTGTTAATAGTTCAGAAGAGTTTCTTGTCCATTGGCAACCCCACTTTGTCTGTGGTAACCTGATATCGATTACCTTACCAAAGAGAATTTGCTTCAGCTGTAGAGCTGGCTATTGCCATTACCGGTGAAGACCTGAGATCCACGGACATTAGGATCATTATTTACCATGGGAACAACTCTACTGCACTGGGCTTTAGGACCTTTAGAAACAAATCAACAGGGGTGAAGAAAAAGAAAGGCTTTTAAGGGGTTGATGAGCCTTCCCTAGTGCAGCTGGGATGATTTGTGATGGGATGGGTGTGAGTATCTGTCAGCTTAGTCCCACTTTACCCTTCCTTCTGCCTGTGCTGCCCCAGATATTTTTGCATCCTTTCCCTGAGTCTGTGGAATTCTGTGTCTCTATACCATGAAGCTCTTGATGCTCCTATAAAATATGCAGAATGAGTATGTGAGAGACTGGAAGGGCTCCTAACTACTCGCTGGGCCGGCAGCTCGAAGTAAAGCAGCTTGTAGCTTAACAGATGGCAGCGTTCAAAATACCTGGGTTCCCTGGAGCCAGGAGCTTGAGTCCCACCAGGACCAATTCAGCTAGTTGTTCCCAGTTGCTTAACTGCAGTCCACATATCTTCCTGTCTTTAATGCTCTAGATAAGACCTTCACATCCTGAGGCTGTGCCTGGTTAGTCTTCCTGCAATAGATTTTATAGCACTCTTGGTGAAAGCTGGTTTTTCCCCAGTGGTTTGGGGTAATGTTTTCACCAGAAATGATCCAAAAACCTAACTGGCAGGAATTCTAAACCTCCTGGAGAGTAAATTTCCTGGGGAGGTATTCAATAGATAAGATATTCCACCACATATATATCAATATTTACAATTTCTAGGACCAAATCTGGAGTCTCTTGCTGAATAACTGGAAGAATTCATACATATTTTGACAGTGCTAAGAAAGCACTTTGGGCCTCAACTCTAATTTATAATGTGCTTTGGGATTAAAGGTGTCCTGCAAATATAAAATTATTATTAATAGCAATATCATTGCAAGTCCCAAAACAGTGAGCTGGGACCAGATACAGGGTATTCTGCATGTTTGTTAAACCAAACATAGCCACCACAGCACATCAAGCTATTCCTGACTTTTATTAGAATAAAGCAGAGAAGCAGTATGAACAAATATGATAAAAAAAGACTCTCTGGATTAAGTGTACCCCTGATTGCTCTTGTAAGCCAGATATCCAATTTTGTGCTGTTTTCTAGAGGCTGATTTTTTACTCTACAGTCTTCATCTGATTTTACAGTCAACACTGCTTCAAGCTTAATACATTTGTAACAAGATACAAATACAGCACCATTAATTTAATTTTATTTACATTTCAGAGTTATTCAGCTGGAATAAATTGAAGACAATTTGATTGAAACTGTCCTGCAGGACTGACTTTAAGCACATTCAACATGAATGCTTTATAAATAGTGGCAGCATTTAGTACACAAAAGACACTCTCTTGGACTGGAGGATTCGCAGGAGTCATTAGCAGAAGAGGGAATAGCAACATTGCCAAGAACAGAGCTACACTGAGCGCTTCTGCTCCAGAGCCCACTTTTCACTGCACACCTCTTCAGAGGAGACCTCGGCTGCAGAGCATTATGACCTTCCACAGTACAGCTCCTACGGAAAGGAATCACTAACTCGGGCATTTCACCACCACAAAAGCATCAGAACTCAGGTAAACTGTTCAAGTGAGTCTTGACAGAAAAGCAATGAGGAACATCGTTGCCTATTTTGCAGTGGCCCTTAGAAATCCTAGTCAATGATGAAGAAGCTGTTGTAAAGACACTTTGCAGAATCAAAAGACCATCCCTGACTCCCAGATGTGACTTTCTAAAAGGCAGTGGATGGGATGAATGGACTCCCGTTTGTCAGTAGGATGGGAAGTGGCCAAACCACAGTCTTCACAGGCAGCATGGTAAAGGAGGACTTTCAACAGAGATTTGGAAAGATAATGAGGGTCTTTAACTGCTCTTTACCAAGATTCCTCCCAATAACAGCAGGGAAAAAAGCACAGAAGTGTTTCTATAAAAATGTTAACAAGTGAGACTTAAGAGACTGACAGAATGATGAGAAGGGTAATGACATTGTCATAGCAAAGGAGAGCTCTTTGGCAGGGTGGGAAGGGCCTTGACAGGAAAGATAAATAGCTTGTGTTTGATGGGGTAAAGAAGAAGAATGTAGTAGAGAGGAGAAAAAAATGTGCAAAATCCTCAAACTGATGGATTAGGAGGATGATCTTTACAGCAGTATTTTGCAGGGATGTGCACAGACTGAAATTACACTTGGCAAGATCAAACAGAAGGGTGTTTCAGTAATGAAAATGCAAGACAATTGAATTTTAGACAGGTTAGATAAGGCCTTCTAATGTTTTTAAATAGGAAGACTAGGCTACTACTAGCATCTTTCCTATCTTACCTGGAAGTGAAGGGAAGGGATTTGAAGCATTTTTCCTTCTGATTACGATTACTGCAGTTTTACCTCAATGTTTTTTCTTCCAACTTCTGACTCCTGCAGCATCCAGGAGACAATCCCATTCACACATGTGAGAGAAGGACGTGCTCTCAAAAACTGTGGGTTGTGGGATCTTTAGTGTCCTCCCACCTCTCTAACTGATCTCTAAATGTAAGCCTGAGTTTAACTAAGTTTGAGGTGTCACTGTTAGGACAAGTAAGCGGGATTTCTTAGTGTCAACTTGGTGGTGCCTAATAAGTGTGCAGTCCAGGTCAATCCCCTTATGGAGCTAGCAAAAGAAAAAAGGGATTTCGGACTGCTGGGATTTTTGTGAGCTGTCACAGTAAGACATCTGATTATGAAGAAATGGAATTGCCTTGCTGCACCAGACAAATGGACCATATAGTTTAATAATCCCACTGTGATCCTGCCTGGTGAAACGCTTTAGATTAAGCACAGGGAACCTAACATAAGACAAGTAGGGAAAGACTTGCCAACGGGGCAAGTTTCTTTTTAATTCTTATCAGCTACCAACTAGCCCAGGCCTTGAAGCAAGAGGGTTTATAACCGTTCATAACAAAAGAAAATGTGTTATATTTAATGAGAACATCCCCAATTACATTATCCTTATACATGTCTAATCCTTTTTAAAAATCCCACTAATCTCTTAGGCTTAATGTTATCTTATGGGAATGAGCTAATTAGGCATTGTATAAAATATATTTCCTTTTAACAGTTTTGTATTTTTTGCCTTTTATTTCCATTGAATGTCCCCTTGTCCTTGCATTCTGGGAGGGTGAATAGGAACATTTATTTTTCTTTTTTTCTACCACTCACATTTCCACATCCCAGTCAGGGACCTCCCCTCTGAAGTTTCAGTGTTTCCCCATTTAAACACCATATTCACACAGTTTTGCAATTTCTGCCACTTGTATCCAAGAGACTTTTTCAGTATCCTTACCAAAACAAGAAAACAGAGCAGGGGCAAGAAGAGTGTGCCACTTGAATGAAACAAGCTTGTAACTAGGATTACAGACTGGTTTGCCCCATACTCTAGGTAGATTGACTTTATCCGCATGTTTGATCACCCTGTTACACCTTGAGTGAGAGAATCCACCGTGCTGTCCCTGGTGGCACCCCAGTTCCCTTCCTGAGATGTTACAGCTGAAGCAAAGCCCGGCAAGGTGCTGATTGCTGTCCATCACTCCTTCTGGAGGCACTGCCCTGTGCCTGACAGCGTGGGAACAGGAACAGGCCCACCACGGCTGCCTGCTCCCACAGTTTGCCTCTGCCATCATGTCATCTCCTCTAGATGTGAGGAGACTCTGTGGCAGTGTCAGATCCACTGCTTACACCTCCCTTTTCCAAATGGTTAAACAGTGGGCATAGCAGGGATTAAAGAGGTGTCTTGCTGCCAATCTTTATCAATTTAAAAACCTGATCGCTTATTTCTGTGTTTTGTTTCCAGCCCTTTTCCAGGTGTTTGGTGGCCCCTCCCCTTACCTTTTCCCCTCCTTCCCTTTCTAACACTAACTTGGTAGGGGGTTTTAATATGTATTTTTAAACAACTAAATAATATTTGACAGTTTGTTCACATCCTATATAACCCTGCGGAGGTGCTGGAGTTATGATAGTAAAGCTTAGTCCTTGCTAGAATATAAAGAGCCTGAATGGAGCAGAATGCAGAAATTGTGAAGGATTTCTATATTCTGGATTCAGTACAGCATTTCTTCTGGCTCTCATCCAAGCTTCTCCACATTGATTTTTTTTTTTCAGAGCTTACACAGGAAGCCAGACAACCTTTCCATTGAACCCAGAAGTAAACTGTTCACAAGCCAAGGATGAGTCCTCTCTCTGCACCTACCTGAACCATTACAGCAGCATTTGTTGAGCGTGCCTTTATTTTTCTGGTTTTAATCTGCAGTGTGCTGACAGCCCCAGAAAGATCCTTTGTAATGGACTTCAACAGCAATGCAGCACTAAACTTATATAGCACCTGCCACACTAAGGCATCCCAGTAGACTTCCCAAATAATAGAGTTTAAAGCTTCTGCTTTCACGGGCCAAAGGCAAGGCTCAAGAAAGCAAAATTAAGTTTGGGGTTTAAAATATTGACAAGCTTGACATTATTAATTTCAAGAGGTGGATTCATCACTGCTGGAATGGATTGCAGGGGAGAAACCAGGTGAGGATCAGCAGAGACAGGATTGATCAACTTACAACCACAGACTGGATGGGAACCCAGGAACAAAAACCTTTGTTCAATGTGCAACAATTGTATGTTTACAGCTGCTTAACTCACTGTAATTAAAATAAGTCATCCAGAAAAGCAACAGGAAGTCTGAAGTCAGGCTTGCTGTATATAATTTTGAGCTTTCATGTAGTACCTACTATACAACGGTCTGAAAGCATTCTACAGCTATTAACAGGTTACGCCTCCCTGCTAGCAAAAGCATTATAGCTATTGCAAACCAAGAGACATAAAGATCAAATGATCTGTGCAAATGAATTCATAGTAGTACTAACAGCAGAAACGCAGGAGCTCTGGTTCTCAGATTGCTCCCCTACCCCTTAGACAATGAAGCTTTCTGAAATTCCAAGTGGCCAGTGTGTCACATGCATGACTTCACTTTGGTCCTAATCCTAAGGATAGTTATATATGTGCTATTAATGCTACTGTAATGTTAATAACTGTAGCCTTTAACTGGTGTAAAGCAGGTGTCATTTCCTTTCATCAATAGGATTTCATACTTTTAAAGCCAAGGAAGCAGGAGAAGATCCAAGCTTTACAGTCTTTCAGTAATAAATGAAACAGGCTGGAAACATCTGGCAGACCACCTGAAACAAGAATGTATAGAGATGCTGAAATGTTTGGAATATTTATGAACAGTGCTGAACAGATCCTGGTAAGAGATTTTACCTCTTTTCAATGGAACAGGAAACCTATTTCTTAGCTATCCATGCGAGCTGATGAAAGCTGCTTCTGCGCTGTGGTAGCAAAGTTCAAGACAGGTCACCCTTTTCAATAGAAAATAGGGCACACGCTGTCTGAACACTGCAACCAATATATACCTTTTTATTCCATATCTTTAAAAGTCAAATCATCTTCAAATGATTCGGCTATCTTCTTTTTCTCAAGTTAACTTATCACGTCTAATAAATCCACGAGCACCAATCAGTGCATCAAGCTACCAGTCCCCATTTGAAACTCCTAAAATATTTTTTTTTTATAATGGCAATAAATGATTCTGATTCAGACAGCATAAATAACTGCAGCTTACAGATATTATGCAGAACTGAGCTTGGAAATAAGGCATTTTTATTTCTTTGCTGTAAGATTGCCCTCCTTGATTTTCAAACCATTCTCAGACTTTTTGCTGCCAGGCAAAAGGTGACATGTAAAATAAGTTGTTGGAAGGAAAGGGTATGACTGAGCAAAAAGTATGCACAAAAAAGGCAAAAAGAGCTTTTCTCCTAAAAAGAAAGCTTATAACCAAACTCAAGCAGCAGAAAAAAAAATGGTCTGGGGATTCAAACTATTCTTATCATCCAATATATAAACTCCACCCTTCCCCAAGGTAATTCTCTCCTTCTGCCCCCCAATAAGTCCATTTACAATTCTTTCTTTTTGAGTGACTTTTAAAAGATGTGAGGAAGGACACAGCTCTGACTGAGCTGACTGAGCTCTGTTTAGCTAAGAACCAATTAGTGCCTCCAAACTAATTCACAAATTGGCAGCATGACTTTTTTTCACCTATGGACAGAGCATCTGACTCTGAAAACCAAAATGTTGAACTGGTGCCCTTGGGCTCCCCTACAATTGTTTTGTGTCAGGAGAATCTATGTGGGTAAATCAGATAACTGATATCAAAGGACCAGTTCTGTCACTTTAAGAAAACATAGGACCACTGTCAGTGCTTTCCAACAAAGAAGGTACTTCTTTGGGTTAAACAGATGCAAAATATGAAGTATTAGTGCTAGTTCCTTCCAGCATTCAGATGGGAAAATGATGAAGAGATGTGTTGTTCTTAATGCCTAAACACCACAGAGGCACAGCATAAAACATGAGGCTCACTGCATGGCAGATCTCCCCTTGGCTCATGCATCAGCCTGTATGAGCCAGGAGACAGGCGGTAAAAAAAGCTGCATGCTATCTTTTCTGTCATCACATTCAAAGCTGTGGCAAACAGTCATCAAGAAGCTGATGGTGGTGCTCAGTAGAAGAGGAAATCCATCTAGGATGGGTCATGGACAGCCAAAAGAATCAGGCAGCAGCAGGGACAAAGACGACTCATAGGTATTTTATAGGATTGACGTGTCTAATCGGCCAGTCTTTCCTGAGAGATGCTGCCACCCGGGCAGGGGGTTTTGGCTGGGGACTGAGAAGCAGCTTTAGCACCTTGCAGCTTGAGGGAGGAGAAGAGATGAGCTTTTTGTTAGGTTTCATTCAGGGTTGGCACAGCATGCATGAGAGGAAAAGAAAGGGGACAGGATGTTCAATGAGTGGGTATTTTAGCCTTCATCTTTTAGTGGTTTTATACACGTAGAGGATTTTCTGTGTTTCATTCAGTAGCTCAGTACTGCTGGGCACTGTCAAAACATAAACTACCAAGGCAGTTCTGCCTTGATAAAGTTACCAGCTGGGAACATGGAGCGCAGAGTAGATCAATATATAATGTGGGAGTCATCAGCAAACCACCTGCTTAACCAATGTCTAACAGCCTGTCTCCAGAAATAGACTCCATGAGACAAACATGGGAGTAAGAGATTCTGCAGTAAATTGTTATGGATTAAGCTACAGCTAACTACTGATAGTTTGCCTTTCATCTGTTTTTGTGCTGCCTCACCTATCGCTTCTGTCTTCAGGCATTTTATTTCAAAATTTCCTTTCATCCTTCTGAAAACAAGCTAGCCATAGGCCTCTTGCCGGCATATAAATTAGAGCCTAGGTTTCACTGTAAGCTGAACCCAGACTGGACACAGCTGAAACCTAGAGAGCAGAGTTTAATTTTAGTAGTCCTTCAATTCCATCGTGTCTCCTAAGGCTGTGTTTTCCAGCCTCTCTATTGCCCTTCCTTTTCCTCCAGCTTACTGAAAGCCACCTGCTTGTTTCTAGCAAAGCTGAAACCCAAAACATCAAAACATACTCCATTTCTTCACCACTCAGCTCTCTTCAGCAGCTTGAATGGGCTGCTTGCAGGGCTGAGTGCTCAGTCCTGGGTGCTCAGTGCTGAGAGAATGGGAAAGAACATGGTTTGGGGTGACACACTGACACCTGCTTGAAAACAGCCATGAGAGTCTGGCAAATGAAAGGCTTGGGCAGATGGATGTCCTGCATTGGGGCAGATTAAATACAATTAGAGCATCTCACTACCTGCTTTACAAGGCAAAGCACTGCAAGAGCAAGAGTGGCCACAAGGTTGTCCCATAGCAAGGTGGCTGACAAGGCACACGGTCAGGTGTTGATATGGGGTCAAAGACAAGAGAGAACAGAGTACCCTAGGAGAGACCTTGGCAACAAGAGGACCAAAAAAGCAGAAACGGACCTTGGGACAGATTGGGACAGATTGTGTGATTAAATGGAGCTGGAGATAATTGTATTTTAAAGATCTCCTGGGGAATAGGCTCAGAATAGAAGCAGCAGGGATGATCTGAAGCTACGTAGATAGCTATTGCCACATTTGTTAGCATGGAAAAGGAAATGGAGAATCATGATCTACATGGATAAATTTATTTTTTTTGCAAGTCAGTGCACTGTTAGACAGATGGGCCAATACTACTGGTGTAACATTGTCCCACAAAGGCTCTTAGAAGTCCCAGGGTTATACTAAATGAAACAACTGACAGAAATGCTAGTCTCCAGAGGTTATTAGCTCACAGCCCGCTGCCTGAGAATAGTGCAGGGGAGCTGGAGAAGAGATTTATTTAAAAATAAAAATAAAAATTTCTGGTATATCAGTTCAGCACCACGTGGATGTTAACCCCAGTTATTCCTTATCCCTTACTGGATGCTTCCCATATTTTTCCAGAGGAGAGACTTGCTGCAAACTGTGATATTCATAAGCAGGATACAGGTCCAATAGCTGCCAGCTAGCTCTCCGTTCATTCACATGATGATCAGCCAAAAGATGCTGAAATCTCCCCTCTGAATAAATAGATGGTTTTTATCAATGTTTAGAGCTGGGATGGCCACTAGACAAATGACAGATGCTCTCTATTAACCTCTCTCCCTTCCCAAGCAAGAAGAGAAAGGGAATAAGGAAGAGAGACTTATGTATTAGAAAAGAAGGCTAAAACAGCTTAAATGAAAATAATAATAACAACAACAATAATAAAACAGAATGTATACAAATACATAGAAAATCAATATCAAACCCAAGTGCCTTGACAGCAAGTACATCATCTTCACCACTGATGCTGTGGAGCAGGCATTGGGGAAGTCCCAGATTGGACTCGGCAGCAGATGGGAACCAGATTCAGGAGCTGGATTCAGCAACGCAGGGACTGGGACTGAAGGCAGAATGGACAGAGTCCTCCTCAGACACCAGCCATTGAAGAAGAGAGCTTGACTCTTGTGATCCCTGAGCTTTATTCTGAATATAACATTCATGGAATGGAATCCCTTGTCGGTCAGTTTAGGGTCACCTGTCCTGTCTATTACTCCCACAGGTGCAGCCTTTTACTTTCTGTACCCCCAACGTGATACACAAGATCCAACAGTGACCTTAGTCTGCACAGGAGCAAGTATAAGCAAGAGCCTTTCTGCAAACCAGTCCTTGGTGGTAAATATAAACATCGAGCATTATCGCTGCTAGAAGCAGACACTGTCTGCAAATATCTGCCCTTAACTTCAGAAAGTGTAGTTAGTTAGAAGAGACTGAGGTGAAAAGTAAAATCACTAAACAGAATTAGTTCTTTTCTAACTCAGGACAGTTTTCTGTCAAAAACCCAAGAAAAGTTATCCACTTTTTTGTTTAGGGTCTACAGGAAAACGCTATTCTTGCAGGTTTTTCTTACTCTAGAGGAGCAGTAGAGCAGCTGTGGCAACAGGCCCTACATCTGATTGCCTTAACATTTCAAGCTACTCCCCTTGCCTTTTTTTCCCCTAGATTTGTTTAATGAAACCATTTGAAACCATGACAATAGCATAGGTGTGGCTGCTGCTGGTAACTAGGCTACTAATACCTTTTGAACAGGCTAAGCAATTAAAAATGTAGGCATGCCTAGTAAGCAGAAATACTAACTTGTGGCCATGCTGTGCTGTAGGGTTTAATATAGGATTTTCTTTCTTTCTCTGGACAAAAAATAATATGCCCTTTCATTGCTTGATAGGACTTGCCACCTCAGCCTGGCAGCTGCTCTGACCTTTCAGCAAGAGATTTGTGACTCAAGAAGAGAGATGGAAAAGAACTCAGAAGGAGTAAGGTATGAGGGATGTCCAGTGGCTTTGTACATATGTCTGAGTGCCAGGAAGGAGAGAGGGGCAGGGAGAGAGGAGACAGGAGCAGAGAAAGTGAAGACTGGGAACAGGACAAACAGCAGCAGCAGGAGAAGTTTGAACGGCTCATCAAGTAAAAAACCCTAGCTATAGCACTTATGACAGTGCCACCTCCTAGTGTAGCAACCAAGAAATCTTCATATTCCCTGAAGCACCTGAATTTCTGGTGCTAATGGTGAATTCCTCTCACATGGCCAAAGTCCCTATTCACTGCCCTGTCAACCTCTCACCACAGTATCAGACAACATTGTACAAGCCTAGTGAAACACTCCTTGGTGTCAGAGGTTCTTTCACACCAGAGGCACTCCTCTGCTTCATCCTCGGCAATACACAGCGCTTATTGGGAGCTGTGAAGATTTTCAGTATTCCATTTGTTATTTTAAAACTTTGTTATGACTACATGGATTGGTTAGATTGGATGGTAGATCTGTACATATATGTGGGAGAAAGAAGCATTACTAAGGAAACTGTATCCAAAGCTTGTAATGAAACATCACTCTTCTATAAGTATACAAAGAAGGGTAATGTCTCCCTCTGCCCTTGACAGCTGTATGCAGCATCACATCTCCCCATCGCAGTACCACAGAGGCCACCATGAGATGTTGATCATGAGGACACAGGTCACCCCTTTGACACTTCAGTTCAGCCACAGCAGATGAGGGCCTTCGATGGCTGCTCATGCAGGCATGCAAATTAGCAAGGTTTTGAACTCTTTGCTGGAAAACTCACCTGACTTTCTCACAGATGTTGCGAATATACACTGTGCTGCACTAAATATGAACTGCGTCCAGAGGCCTTTGCATCAAGCATGGCCATGCCTTCAGTGCACCAGATGCGTGCGCCAGTGCCAGCTCTGTGTATAAACCACCAGCTCCCAGCTACTTCGATTTGGGCATTTCACTTCTTGAATTAGAGCGGTGCAATTTGCTTTTCTCTAAAAAGGGATAGTCAGCTTGCAGTACATACAGCATGGGGTCCCTTGCCTGGTTGTTGTAGCCTTTTTTCCCCGTGCAGCCACAGGCCAGGTGAAAGACGCTGGGTGTGAGAGCAGCTATCTCACTCTCTGCAATAAATCATCATGGCCAGAAAGCGCTGGAGTAGAAGCCAGATGATCACAATGTGTGTTCTTCCCTCCAGGCCCAAAGTAGGGAGGTGATGTGCCCATCCTAGAAATGCAGGGAGCCATTGCTGAGAATTAGTAATGGCTATCAACATCTACTCCCAGTCATACTGTCTGGAGGGCTTGTATCACCTCCTGATTGCACATGTGAATGAGCTTATGTTTAGGAGACCCTCCTACTAATTGCAGGTAACAACTACTAATAATCACAGTCAGCTAAAACCTCAGAGCTATTGTCTATAAATTGCCTTCAAAAGCCAGCAGAAATCCCTGGATAGAGTTTTCAAGCTTTTCTTTGAAACTAGGAAAGCAAAAAGCTTTCTTCCCTGGAGAACTGATTAGAAATTGGGCTACACTGGTCTTAATACAGCCTTTACTATGATCCCATTTTGAGGTGTTAAAGAGAAACTGTCATATCACTTGAGAAATAGATGCTGTTTACAGACAAAGCCACTGTGCCAGCTTTTCCCCTGGCCTCCTTAAACCTCTCATGCTCCTGTTAACCACTGCTGGGGGGGTTAATAAAGAAATGAGTAAGCTCAGCAAGCAACACAAGTGACAGTCTCAGAAACACTGACCAGCTTCAGGAGGCTAATTGCAACAGTAAGGGCTTGAGGATCCCTGCTTAGAAGTCTCTCAGCTTTTGTATTGCTTTCCAAGAGCTTGCTCATACCTTCCTTTTTCCTTATCCTTCTATTATTCTTTCCTCCACTGCTATGGTTTCTGCCTGTGGTATTTCACTGGACTATTTTCAGCTTGTTAACCATTGACCTGTCCCCATGTTTCACCTCCTTCTGTCAGCAGCCTTCAAGATGTACTCTGTAACCTGTCCCTCTGTTGAGAAGTTGTCTGTGAAATGTAATAATCCTCCTGAAACCCACTTGCAAACCCAAATAGTGACTCATCCCCTCTCTCCTACATGGGATTAAGGTGGTTAGACACACACAATCATCCAGCATTTCATTCCTGTGCCAACACCCAGCTCCAAACCTGAGTGTGGGTATTTCCATGGGTCTTCTGGCCAGACTCTTACTCCAGTCACATTTGTCCTTTGAATCCACACATTTGCAGCCCATAGAGGCCGGACCAACTGTGGAAGTCGAAGATGGGGCTGGGAAGCTGAAAGGGTGAGTGCACCTTCAGAAAGTGAAGCTAAGAACCTGCAACGGGTCTGTTTCCATCTCCCCCCTCTGCTCCATAACCTTCACATCCCCCACCCATACACAAACACTGATAGCCACTTGCCATCCCACCTGCTCTTAAGAAGTTCTCTCTTGCAGCAGCTCACTGTGATTTGGGAACCATGTGTTATATGCTATGCAATCTGGGATGCAGAGTCCAAAAGACCTTCAGACAAGGCTTGACATGTCGTCTGCTGCAGAATGGAAAAGGAAAGCAGTTCCCAGTGCTATGGGGAGGTATCATCCCCCTAGAAGTGGTCCCACACCGTACAGTCCATCTCTTATCTGCACCATTGGTATCATCAACAGAGCTGTGCAAAAACAAAATAGGGACCAGCAACTGGAGTGTGATGGCTGCTCATGTAGAGGACTGTGGTCATGCGGCTCAGGCGCTGCAGCTTTTCTCTCATCCAACTCAGTTTCTTTCTCTTGCAACTGCGCCAAGGTTTCTCCACACTGCCAGTATCTTATCAGAAGCTTCTCTCTAACCGCTGCTTCGCTTCCAGATTCCCAGTCCTGACTCTCCCAGTTCCCTGGAAAGTGTTCTTTCATAGCTTGCTGCTCTGGTTCCTTACCTGCTGCTTTGCCCTCTGGGTTCTCTTCAAGTTTCTTGCCTGACTCTGAAACAAAATGAAGCATCCTGACTTCAGCAGTAGTCTGTTTAAGTGAAATGGTTTGCAGCTTGACACAGAGAGATGCAGAGATCCCCTGTTGTGTTTCTAAAGAAAATTCAAAACCTCAGCATTCTCCTTACTTGCCTCCAAAGAGCACCACCTCCTCACCCTCTGGCATGTACCTCAGCTCCTCCAAACTGGAGTTGCAGATCTCCTCTTGGAGTGAAAGACTCCAGATCTCAGTGTTTCCAGTCCCTCAAGAGGAGAGCCGAGCACATCACAGAGGATGTGTTGCTGCAGGAGGCAGGGCAGAACTCTCCAGCAGCCCCTCACTAACTTGCATTCTCTTCCACCCTTTTCAGCCTCTGTCCATGGCTTCTGGCTACTGCCCTGGCCCGAGGTGGACCAAGATGCTTAGGTCCACTAGTTTCTCCAACCTTTCCTGCTTGTATTTTTCCAGCACCTTGATGCCACAGGCAAGAGTGGGAAACTTTGGGGCTCCCCGGCAAGTTGGAGGGGTAGCTCCCAGCCTGGGGTCAGAAGATGAAACAGATTTAACGGGGTGGGACAGAAGGTTTGAGCATAACCATGAGCACTGGTCAGTCCAGCAGATGCTCCTGCGTGGTGTGACAGTTGTTGATGACTGCACAGCATCCCTGCCCACCAGCCTGCAAGTCCACCTGGAGCCTGCCGAGCCATTCGCAGCCAACAGCTGGGGAAGTGCTTCTTGAAGTTGATGTGAAAGGCAAGGGGACTGTGCACAAATGTGGTAGCTCAGCTGTGTGGCATAAAGGAAAGCCATCAGTGTGTACACAGCAGGGGAAGCTCTGCCATGGGTACAACTGTTAACACTTTAAACTTGTTTTATAACAGCATCAGGCAAATTTGAAACAGCTGCTCAGTATGCTCTTCATTTCCAGTGGCAATGTCTTTTCTTTTTTTTTTTTCACTTGCTGTAAAAGAAATTGGTGCTGCTGCTGTTTACAAAATTACCCTGGCTGCACTTACAACTTCTAGCTTCTGATCTTGCTGTGATCACATGGATACCATAAACAGTAAGACCAGGGATTGCTCTGCTAATGTTGGTGCCACAGCCTTGGAAAAACGAAATGTTGGATACATTATGGAGGGGAGCAGGCAGGGGCAGCAAGAGAGAACTGTGAGCTCCCATTTCACATTCTCCAAGACCTTTTGTCATTGAACTAGTGAACACTTTCTCATACTGCCAAGCAATTAAGCCTCCCTGACACTGGAGCATTTAGGAGGGAATTACTGCTCGTCTCAGCTATGCTCAGAAACACCAGGTCAGAAGTCAAAGAACTGATAAACCTATTGAGGTGCCTAGAAATACATTCAGCTGTTGAGTCCCTGCTCTGACTTCTTCAGAGCAGCGGAGGAAAGTAGAAATAGCTTATATTCAAACAGATTGCCAGGGGCAGGCACCTTCCAGTCTAATGACGGCTGGACCGTTTTATATGTATACAAGACAAGGGTTTTATTATGCTTGTTTATCTGTGCTGCCAAAGGACCCAGCAGACCTAGGTGCAGATAAGGTCCCTTTGCACTAGGCATTATGAAAATGCTGAAGAGAAGCCAGGTAAGGAAAACAGAGGAGCTATATAAATATCATTGATCTTCTACCTTCCCCTTGAACCGTATTCTTTTGGTCTAAGCTCCCTTTTCAAATGGAAGGACATGTATAGTGCTTTATTTATCTTTGTACAATTAATTTATAAACCAAGTAGTTGCAGCAAAAATGATTTGGGACACTACTGTTAAGTGCAGCTGGTTTCTGAGGCAGAGGAGGCAGGTCTTCGGGGTTGCTAAAGGAGCACCCAAAGCACAAGTTCTGCAAGAGAGCACAGATTCTCCATCGGTTGCTGTATTGGGAGTTGAGCGATGTAAATGCTATTACTAGATATGCAGGTGCCTTCTTGTGTGACACTGGGCAGCTTGTTTCAGTTCCCAAGGTTGCTTTCCTCCTGGTCAAATGGCTGCAACAATGCTTACTTTTTTTTTTTTAAAAAAAAAAGTTCTGGAGATCATTTGCTAAAAAAGATCTTTCAAAGGCTAAGAATGGTCTTTGCTGAGTCCGCTATCCAGCATCAGGAAATGCCAAGAACAAGCTGATCATCATTAAACATTTCTAAGTCTCATAGTTTGTAATATTAATGAAACTCTCAGCTTATATCGAACATCTGCAGGTTTATTTTTCTGTGAGCCATTTCAGTATTAGTCACTGTCACATCTGCGTGGGGCCACTACCCACTTTTGTTTTCAGGCATCTTCTTTCCTTTTATTACATCATGATGAATGTTTCCATTTCTTAAGTTTTAAATATTTTATTTGGCATTTTTAGACTAGCCTAGAATGTTCAGTTAATTGCACTACATTTTTTGCATTTGTGCTTTTCTCAAAGTGCCCTACATTACATAAGGGGCAGGAAAGAAAAGTAATATATGTGTAAAATAAATAAAAGCATTATTAATAATAATTGCCTCTGGGTTAGTCATAACCATGCAAATTGCAACTGGCTATGTTAAGGCTTTTCTGTTTCACCTTGGACCCTCCATCTAGACATTAATTGCAAAGAAACGGCGCTCTCTTACTCACAGTAATAACAACAGCAATTCCTCATTTCTAAAAATGCCATCCAATAAAGATTCATTTACCAGACCAGACCGCCCATGAGATTATTGTTTCCTTTTCAGAAAAGAAAACTGAGAAACAGAGATTTAAAATAACCATAAGAATATCAACCTTGACTCCAAATTCTGTGCTGTAACTATTTAAATTTGTCCTTTAGTTTTCAAACTTATGTTTTAAAAAGACCTAGCTATGAAAACTTTATAATCTACATGATTCATAAATTGGTAGCACTCAGTCAGTTAACTTTGTGTGTGTGTGTGTGCTTTGTCAACACAATCAATGTTGAGAGACAAGATGAGGTCAGCTTGCCTTCTTTAATCTGGAGACTTCCTTCAAGCAGCAATGAAAACCTGAGTCAGATTCACTGAGGCCCAAGCCGGAGGCTAAGGTAGGGACACTTCTCTCTTCAGGCTGCCTGCACTGACACCTAACTTAAACCAAATGAATAAGCAAATCTCCAGGCATTTAGCTGGATCACACCCTGCTATGCCAGGTGCATACAGAAACCAAGATAAGTTTTGCAAATGCAGAAAATGAGATGAGCTACACCTCGAAGAGCAGGCGTTTGAAAGCCTGGCAGCCTCGGTCCTGATTCAGCTGGTCCTTGGCATGGTTCTGGCACCTTTTCCAGGGTCACATCTGTGTTGTTGACTTGCTGCAGGTTAATGTCTCCATGGGCTGCAGCCTATGCCCCAGGCTCTAGCGAATCGTTGTAATTGTTCCCCTTTATTGTTAGCTCAGACATGTCCTCTCCCCTGCCCTTTCCCACATGCTCATTTTATTTTTCAGCCTTGATATAGGGCTTAATAAGAATGATCTTCCAAAAGAAAAGATTTCACTAAGAATATCTGCCTAGCGGAGAGGGAAAAAAAGTGATTATTTCAATCAGTTCAAGAGTCTCTCTAACAGATTGGCACCACATGAGTCACTTTTATCATTTTATGCTAATTTAGATGTCAAGATGAGAAGGAAAATGTAGAATACTGGTGACATTCTCCACCTGCTCCACTTCATGGTTCTGCACATGTATCTCAATTGGGCAATCATGTTTATACTAAAATAAACAACCTTCAAATGTTTTGATTACACACAGGTACAACCTTTTATTGTATATCTGAAAAAAAAAAAAGGAGCACTTGAAAAACTATGGTATTTAATTGTTGGTTCTAAATCTGGTGGAGTTTTGCCTCCTGATCCTGTGTGGCCTGTTATCTCATCTAACGCTGCAACGAAGCCCCGCTGAGAATGAGACAGAAGCACCTCAGCGAGAGTTAAAAATCAGACCTCACCACGTGAATGTTTTCCATATATGTCCTAAGCTTTTCTCCCCTGTGAGAAATCTCTTCTACATCTTTTACTAAACTCTGTGCGTCCTGCTGGCAAACACCTTCAATTTTTGTTTATAATTTTAAACATGAATGTATGGTTATGATGTGTCCTCAAATGCAATCATTCCCTGGCCAGACTGTAAACATTAGATTTTTTCAGCATTTCAGTGTCTGCAGACTGTATTTGGTTGCTCTTGTCTGCATTGTCTCTGATTTGTCTGCAAAAAGATGCCCAGAGAAGAGCTGCAAGGTCACTAGAGTCCCGTTAGAAGGATTAGTACCTTCCCCATCTATTTCATACAATCAGAGATGCAGAACTAAAATTACATCAGCTATTTCTGTTCTCATACAGTTAAACTATTGCTTGTTAGTCCTCTTCTGGCACTGTTCTTTTTCAAGCTACTTGTCTATCACTAAGTAGGCTTCCCCCCTCAATGTGTGTTTACAGTGCATATTTACGTTCCACGCCTGAAACGTGCTTGGCCATAGCTGGACCGTACGAGGACTTTCTGTGTGAATATTCCCAACCCTATCCAACTAATCCCCTGCATATGCTTCCTAAGCGCTGTTTATCTGTAGGTCTCTGGATTCTTATACATTAATTGAGAAAGCATCCAGGGCTTGGACACTTTAGATGAAAAAAGGCTATGAGAAAATGTCAGTTAGCACTGAAACTCCTCAGGGAGCCAGAGGCCTGGCTTCAACAGGGGATTTGTTGGAAGAAAAGCCCACACGTTGAATGAAGGTTGTGATGCCCTGTTCCTTGCTGCTTATTTTAGATCAGCTGAAACAGTTTTCTCCCTGTCAGCCTCTAAAGCAGCATCACAGACCATCACTTCCCTTGCTGCCACGCTGCACCACAAAAAACATGCTTTCTATTCATTGCAAATGGATCGATATCATTAACGTTTTGATCTGTGTCATGTTTCTTCTAAAGGGTTTAGAAAAGCAGGTATAGATTCCGATTAACACACTAAATTCTCAGGAAACAACACTGAACGGATACATCAGTAAGGTAAATTTTGTGTGGTTTAAACAAAGTAGGAAATGCAGCAATTGTACAGAAACGGTGTCGCAAAAGTTGCACTTAAAAAGTAAACAAACATATTATTAGAAAGAAATGGCATGACAGCATCAAAGCACACATGCTCCTGCTCCATCCGATAGTATTCAACTGTACTATAACCCTAAAGTTCCCCTCGCCCCATCCCCAATTACTCCTCTTTAGGACATAAGTAAGAGGCAGAGTTAAGAGCTGTTCAGGAGTCTTCATCATGCTTAAAATGTGTTTGTATAATAAAATTATCCCTAAACTCATGTTTTTGTTACATTTAACCTTAGAGTGAATTGCTACACCCCATAGGGTTTTTGAACACCTGGATTGCTTGGAAAACTACAATTTTTGACATTATCCCAGAGTCAGTTCACAAAAATAAGAAAGGTTTATTTGAAACGACATCAGAGGACTGAGCAAGAAAACCAGAGAGAATGCTTCTCCACAACATTTGTAATGCTTGAAAACTAACTCAACGTGAGCTCACTTTAAGAGCAAATAAGGACACACAAACTATTGAATCATCTCTAAAAAGCCGGTAGGCGCTGCTTATCCGAGGGGAGTTTACAGCCTCCGGTACTAGTACACATAGCCAGCACGTAATAGACAATTTTTAATTTTTAGTTGACTTACTGGCTTAAAGGGCTGAGTTAATGAAGCTGCAGCTACTTTGTTCAAGTACTCACTTCTCTTAGTGCACTCAGCAGTGCTGCCTCAGCAGCCAGGCTCCTCAGAAAACTGCGCCAAGAGGAATCTCTCATGCTTCGGTGCATTGGGTGGTATGCAGCCATGGTACTTTAAAGAGGGCTGGCAGTTGGACCAGTTAACGTGTCAATGAAAGCTCTTGATGCACACCCCGTCTCCATCGTACCACGTTGGTCTTACACTCAATAACGTCACTACGTTCAAAGTCGCTGGTGAGAAAGAGCAGGCAACTGGTTCGGCTGTTGAAGCATTAACAGCCTGCTTGATGCATCGATAGGGAGTCAGGTAACATCAGACTCAACGGTTTGATAAAGCAACTGTTATTAGTAAACTCCATCACAAACCAGTCTCTTCAAAAGAAGCCTTTTTACATGATTTCAATGAAATACCCACTTATTAGAAAGCTTTAAGTATGTGTGTATATGTACTCTACTAGTATGTTCTCTGACATGAATTAATTGATATAAAGCTCTTTAAGGTTGAATATTCAAGTCAAAAGATTGTTGGCAGAATTCATTAGTGGTTCACCAATGCATACTCTGAGCTTTGTTAAGGACGTGTGCTATTTGCAGCGTTCTAACATCAGCTTTAGGTGCACAGCAGAAATCGAAGCATAAGATGGGTATGACCACCTCAGAAAATGTATCAAAATTCCACCTTCATTATTGCCGCACCAGTATTTTCCCACATAGCATTTTTCACTCAGATCAAAAAGCCATTTCTAGCAGGGGGTCAGCAGTATTTCCACTTCACAGACGGCGCCAAGGTACAGCAGGCACAAGACTCCAACATGCTCAAGGCCATTTGCTACGCCTGTACCCAAAGTGCGATCCCCATCACTCAGATTGTGGAAACTCCCCTCTCCTTTCCTGTTCATCAAAGGGCAGCCAGTGGCCTATGCAGGGTTCCGGCTGGGTATTTCCCTGCTTGCCACACCTTACCTTTTGCAGGTCCCTTTCTCTGGGGCCACAACACAGGGGCCAAGCTGGGCTGCCTCCTCCCGGCTTCAGCCAGCCCCCACCTTAGCGTCCTCTGGTTGCTACGGGCAAAGAAACCCTCACGCACCTTAGACACTGAACCAACTTTATTTCGTGCTGCAGGGAAAACGAGGACGAACACCCACAGAATACGCAGGGAAGAGGAGCTGCAGACGGAGCGTGGCCCTCAAGGCCCTCCCCGGCCTCCAGGCCTCCCTCCCACCCGCAGCGGGTCTGAGGCACCAGCTCAGCGGGCTGCCAACCCGCAGCCCCTCTCTGCGAGGCGGCTCCGGATCAGAGGCTGGGCCTGGGCCCCGGCCCGGAGGGATCGGGGGGTCCCTGCCCGGCGGGACCGGGGGGTTCGGGCCCGCCCAGGTCGGGGCAGCTCCGGGAGGCCCCCGGGGACCCGGCGCCACTTCCGCGTCGCGGCGCCTCTCCGCATGCGCGGCCCGCGCCGGCACCCCCGGCTCGCTGGGCTCCCCTGCCCGTACCACCCTGTGCCCGGCCTGCGGGGAGAGCCAGGACAGGCCGGCGGCGCCAGG